>CM046667.1:3223367-3249154 GCA_025594165.1 Tamias sibiricus | reverse complement strand
AATTATGTTTATTAAAACCAAAATAAGGAAATTGGAAAAATCCTAGGGACAGATTGGCAGTTGCCCTGTTTACCTTAAATTTATTAACTTTAGACTCTAATGGTTATTCTGCTGGAGACAGACATTGGAACCCACACCAACAACATAAACCTTTGGTTTACTGGAAGGATGTTCTTTCAGGTACATGGAAGGGTCCAGATCCAGTATTAATTTGGGGGAGAGAATCTGTTTGTGTTTTTCCAAAGCACGAATCCTCTCCTATATGGATACCATCTAGATTAATAAAGCAGGTACCAAATCATAAGGATCAAGATGAATTTGTTGAGGAATCAAGATTAATAAAAAAGGTACAAAATCAAGAGCACCAAGATGAAGGTATGGAATGATTCCCTTAAAAAAGTCCTTCAAAATATTTCACAACTTAAGTGTCATTCCTCCCGGCCGGGATGAGGAGATCTCTCTTTAGTGTGCACACAATTGTATTTTTTTCTCTCTTTTTATATATGTTTTTATGTCTGTACATTTGTCTAAATTTCATGTAAATATGACGTCACAAATGTATGTTTGTAGGTTTGTACATCTGTCCAGTGTGATGTCACAAATAACAAAGCACTTATGAAAAATATATATATATGGATCCAGATAACTTTAATTCATTTAAGTTTAAGAGTATTCAATTTGGGTAAATAATTTAATAAGTGAAGGTACCTTCAATTTTTATTTATAGGTGTCCCAGAGATTTCTCTTTAGCGAAGAATATGACTAATGTTCTATAACCTGATATTTTGGTGTTTTGACATATGAATGCTTATTTGTAATTAAATTTATTTGTTTTATAGCTGATTAATTTGAGTTATTTCAACCGATAATTTCATGGAAGGTTACAGAGAATCGAGGGTTCCAGGTAACAAATTATTTTTCCAAAGTGCCTTTAACTTTTCTTTACTCTATCTTTTTTTTTTTTTTTTGTACCGGGGATTGAACTCAGTGGCACTCAACCACTGGGTCACATCCCCAGCCCTTTTTTGTTTTTATTAGAGACAGGGTCTCACTGAGTTGCTAAGTGCCTCGCCATTGCTGAGGTTGGCTTTGAACTCAACGATCCTCCTGCCTCAGCCTCCCAAAGTGCTGGGATTACAGGCGTGCGCCACCACACCCGGCTTCTTTACTCTATCTTTAATGCAGTAAATACCCTCAGTCTTTCTTTGTTTTGTTCTAAATATGATATTTTGCCAGCTTATGTTTGTGGGAGCTCAAGAAGCAATGTGTGTGATCAGAAAATCAACTTTAATTTTCTAATCTAGTAATTCTATTTTTTAGTTTTGACAACTCACCTCTTGACTCAGTGCTGGAATAGCACTGCCTTTCCTTTAATAATTGATGCTTGAGTTTCTAGGTAGCGGGACCTGAAGATTTGCCGGTGGCATTGTCTAGACATAAAAAAGATGGCTGCTGCTACAGCTGCAAAGATCACGTCGCTGCAAACATCTCTGCTGCTCATGCTTCAAACAACCTCACCAGCAGTGTGGTCTCTGCTCTGCATGCATGGGGCCTCCTAGATCAACATGTTATAACAAGTGGACATTTTGATCTTTCATTGTTTGGGACTTTATGGGACAATGCCTTGCGGGTATTTGTCTAGAGAACTTAGTGTGTTACTTGATAGAACTCAGGGCAGCTAATTTGTTTAAATAATTTGATATGCTATGCAACTTGGCTTGTCAGCAGAAGGCTTATTGCCTTAAACCCGCAGCATCTCCTCACAATTGGATGGCTGTTAGTCATCATACACAGTCGATCCTGAAGGGCTCGATTGGATGGCTGGTAGCCAATGACGGGTAAGATCCCCAGAGGGGGACAACCTAAGACAGGCACAGTTGCACGGGACAGTCTCATGTGGCCAACATATCAATCTAAGACAGGAATCAAGGCCACAGCCTTGATTATCTGATGATGGGTAAGAATGTTGGTTGCACATGGACATCCTAGATCATCCCCTCTTTTAAAACAAAAAGGGGAAAATGCAGGAGCCCTAATTAAGGAGATAGCTAAGATTGCTGTTAGCTGTGATCCATAAAGATGCTCAGGCATTACCACCTTCCATGGTCTCGCGATACTTGGCCCAGGACATTGAGGATCGGGTTGGCACCTTTGGTGGTGGTTGCAGGAGTGTAGATGGTTTTGGAGTTATTGTTGGAGCCGGAGAGAGAAGCTAGCAGAATAAAGAGCCTTTTCGTTTCCAGTCTGCCTCTGAACTTATTCCCGTGGCGACGTTGCTCCAAGCAGCAATTGCTTCAGGCAGCGACACTGTTACAATAGTGAAAAAAAATGTAGGGGTAAAGTAAAACCCCTTTCTTCAATGCCACGCATTTGCATTTGCATTATCTTGTCTCATATCATAGGATCAAAAACATCAGCGGCACTAATATTGGAGCTAGTGTCTGTCACTACTTCCCAAAACCTGTGGGCTTTTTTCTTATTCAGGATTAAACCTCTAGTGCCTAGGAGAGAGGCAGTAACTGCAACTGCCAGTCTTTGTGGAACTGGGCAGGTTCCCCAACTTACCCTTCCTCACAATTTTATGTGAGGAGCCACACCCTGTCTTATAGGCTTACCTTAAGTTCCTTTTTGGGCACCAGCAGCATGGGCTTTCTCTCATCCAGTTAGGAGGTCCAAGGAACAGCGTAGAGGAGAGTGTGGCTACAGAGTCATGAATCAAGACCTCCAAAGTCCAAGGTGGAAACATGTCTGATTTTATTATATAGTTACCATGTCTATATACTCAGGCAGTAGCTAAGCAGATTATAGGCAGCCACCAATACAATTTATGGCCAACTGTATGTGTGGTAACCAATTGAGGGGCAGGCCACAGTGTCAGTGCTGATACTGCAACACGTGGCCTCATGCCCAGGGCCTTGCCTACAGGGTGAGTAACCTGATGCTCATGTGTTTAGCATGAGGGGGGGTAGACTACTACTCAGGTGCCCTTAACTTATGCCACATATGAAGTACTCTATGCACTTGTCCCCACATATATCTAGTTTCTTTGAGAGTTATATAATCGGAGCAAAATTTGGACCCAGTTAGTGTCCCAAGGCTCCCAGAGCATATCCATCCTTTTCACTGATATACAAAACTAATGGGCAAGTAAGGTCAGGAAGATGGAGAGCAGGGGCTCAAAGGAGCCTTTGGACATGTGGTGTGATTGGATTCTGGAGGGTTTCAGAGATGGGGGCATGTGCAGCATCATAGAGAGGAGGGACCAAAAGGGAATAGTTGGGAATCCAAGAATGGAGGAATCCTGCCATTCACATGAAGAACAGGACTTACTGTTTGTAGTGGGAGATGGTAGGAAAGAAATTTAAATTCTCAATATCAGTGGTGATTGCCCTGTGGGTTGGCGTAATGAGAAGACTCAGATAGGTGACATTGGGTGTAGATAGCTAAAGTTTTGAAAGAGAGACCTGATATCCATGGTGAGCTAGGAAGTTGAGGAAGATGTTGGTGTTAATGAGACTAATCTATAAAGATGGGTTCCAGTAGAGAAGGTCATCTACCTATTTGATAAGTTCAGATTGAGGAAGTGAAAGGGAAGGTAGATCGATAGAAAGGGCATGGCCAAGTAGATGGGGACTATCTCTGAATCCCTTGAATAGGACAGTTCAAGTTATATGGAGGTATGAGTGTCTGGGTCTGGCCAGGCACGGTTGCACATGCCAGTAATTCCAGCACTTGGGAGGCTGAGGCACAAGGATCATGAGTTTAAAGCCAGCCTCAGCAATGGCGAGGCACTTAGCAACTCACTGAGACCGTGTTTCTAAATAAAATATACAAAAAAGGGCTGGGGATGTGGCCCAGTGGTCAAATTGCCCTGAGTTCAAACCCTGGTACCAAAAATAAAAAATAAAAGAACCAGCAGAACCTGGGCCAGAGAACAGAAAAGAGCAGAGGGATGAGGCTGGGGTTGTGGCTCAGCGGCAGAGCGCTCGCCTCGCACGTGCGTGGCCCGGGTTCAATCCTCAGCACCACGTAAACATAAATGCATTGCATTATGTACAACTAAAGTAAATAAATAAATATTTTTAAAAAAGAGCAGAGGGATGGTTTGGAAGGAAAAAGAAGGCTTTGACAAAGGGAATTTCTTTCCATTTCTCTGAGTGCTCACAAAAATTAAAGGCCTCTCAAAATTTTGGGATCTAAAGTGCCTTTAATTGGCCATTTGGAATCATTGTCTAAGGTATAGATGGGCCAAATCTGGTTGCAGAGAAAAATTAGTTTCCATGCCTTTAAGTCAGTGGTAAGGTGGAGTGAGAATGAATTTGCTAAAATGCAACCCAAGGGGTGTCTGAAAAGATGGCAGAGGTGGCTGCATTCATGGCAAGAGAGGGAGAGTCCATAGGGAAAAACAGAAGCATCCCTCTGTGTCTCATACAGAATGAGGAGGAGCTGACACTCTGGGAGTCATCACTGCTCAGGGTAGCAGCTGAGCTAAGGCCTGTAGGAGTTTTTGGTGCCTGGAACCAGGGCTTTGAGCAAAAGCATAACCCAGACCTAGAGAGAGAGGTGAGACCCTCCAAGCCTATGGACTAGGCCAATGGTAGGGACCAACCTTAGTTATGAAAGCCATGCATGAGGGTGCCCCTAATCAAACAGGAATCATGGGATTGCTGGAAGTTTGAGGTTCACTTTCCAGGACCCTTAGGTTATTTGAGTTGACCAAAATCAGGGGAACTTACCTGGATCAGCTGGTGGTGGATGAGAATTTGAGCTCTTGATGAAATAAAAAAGGGGGTTTTGCTGTGAGGGAACCTTAAGACCGATTATAGGATCTCAAAGCAGCTTAGATCTTCAAGGGAGAGAAAGGTTAAGGGAGAGTCCATCTGAGTTATGGCACCACTGAAAGAACACTTGCAAAGTCCACGCAAAGTCCAAGGACCACACCACACACAGGAATCCCACTCGAGAGATTTATTGCCAGAGCATGGAGCAAAGTGACAAGGCTGTCCCTGCGGGGAGAGCAGTAGCCGGTCAGCACTCACGGGGCAGCTTAATAGCCTGCAAGAGGAATTTCCCAAGCATGCTTAGGGGTAATATCCTGGACTGGGGTGAGGTCGATCTTTTAGCAGGCACATGTTCTTATGGGAGGCTAAGCAGCATTGCCTCAGAATCTCTACATGGAATGACTCCTAAGTCAAAACTAGTCATCTCTAGATAAAAATGTCTCCTGACCTAAAATGGCGGATCTTATGACAATATTGTTCAGATGCCAATTACCTTTGTGTTTCTGAACATGTGCATTAGGAGTTTCAGGAGGGGGGTGATGGTTTTATAGAAGAGTGTGAGTAACTTGCCTTGGTCCTGGGAGGAGCTATTTCTTGCTGCATGTACTTGTAGATAATATTCCAATAGAACAATGTGACCACAGTGATGTGGGATCCAGAAGTGTTGAAGAATTTGTGTCTTCCTGAGGATGACTGGATTCTGAACACAGCTCTGACAATGTGGCCACAGGAGACCATGATGAAGACCAAGGGAGACAGCACCATACCCATGGCCAGGATGAAGGTGATGCCCTTCACAGGAGTAGTGCAAACCTCATCAGGGTGGGCAACTCAAACAGAAGTGGTCCACCTTTATGTGCCCACAGCAAGGTAGCCACAAGGTCATTGGTGACATGATCAAAGACTTGGCTACCCCACAGCCAAGGCCAATGACACCAAGCCCAGGCAGAATTGTGGATGCAAAATAGTCATGTATGGCAGGGGCATAAACCTGTCATAGGCCATGAAGGCCAGCAGCAGACACTCCACTCCACCCAGGCCCAGGAAATGCAGAGCTAAACTACGCATTCTACATTGCTGATGTTCTTGTTGCAGCCACTCAAGTAGTGGAACAGCTAGGGAATGAAGCTGGTGGTGTAGTTGAGGTCCAGGAAGAACAGGTGGGTGACAACAAAAAGTACATGGGCATGTAAAGGTGGGGGTCCAGCCGTGACACCATTAGGATGGTGATATTGCCCATAAGGGTCAGCAGATATGCTATCAGGATGAACAGATATAGGACCCTCTCCAGGTGGGGGAAGCAAGAGAAATACAGGGAGTCTAAGTGGCCCAAGGTGCTGCCCTTGTTCCTGTCCATCTCTACCTGAAGAGAGGTGTCAACATCAGTAGTGGCAAAAACTGATGCTGAAGTATGGACTCCTAGCCAGTCTTAAAACAGCACAGTGAGGGTTTATTTACTCACCTAACCCCTAATCAGTTGTGTGGAGGCTCTTCTATGATTATTATTATGGCCAACTTATAGAAAGAAAACTGAGGCACCTGTGTGTTAAGTAAATGTCACATGTAAAGAGGCAGAGCTGGTCTGCACCCAGGGAATGTGGTTGACATCTTTATCCTTATGTACTCCTGGTGCTTTGTCATTGCATAAAGGGGAGACACACCCCTGCCAAGCTCCAACCTTTGCTGCTTCCAGAGCCACAAGTTCCTGTGCTCCTGTCAAAACCTCAGAGGCAAAAAAGAACACCCCAAACAACCATCTAATAGGATATAGGAAATACCGTATGCAGCTGATCCTTGAACAACACAAGTTTGAACTACAAGGGTAAACTCATACAATTTTTTTTTTTAATTAAATATGTTTGGAGCCTGGTGCAGTGGTGCACGCCTTTAATCCCAGCACTTGGGAGGCTGCAGCAGGAGACTTGCTCGTTCAAAGCCAGCCTCAGCAATGATGAGGCACTTAGCAACTCAGTGAGACCCTGTCTCTAATAAAATACAAAAAAGGGGCTGGGGATTTGGCCCAGTGGTCGAGTTCCCCTAAGTTCAATCCCTGGTGCAAAAAAAAAAAAAAAAAAAAAAAAAAAAAAAAAAAAATCCATGTTTGCAGATCTGCAAGCATTTGATAAACTAAGAAAAAAATGTAACTAAATATTCAAATCTTTAGCAAAACTTTAGATTGTCATAAATGCATGACATCCATGCTCTTATTATGACATTTTTATTATTTGTTAATATAAAACATACACAAATCTTATATAAAACATTAATTTGAAGAAAATTCACATAAAGGGTATTTACCTATAACCCAGTTTTTCCAGCAAGGACTAGTTAATTCACCCAGTAAAAATTTTTGGCAGGGGTACTGACTTTTTTCCTAGCCCCCCAAACAGCAGAAACTATTAAGTGGTTTTACAGAAGAGCCAATTCGGGTTTGTCAGTGGCCCTTAGCAGGGGGGAAACTTAAGCCAGTATGATGGTTCAGGAACAACTTCAGGTTGGCCATCAGAACCTACTCTTAGTACCTGGAATACACCAATATTTGTAATTAAGAAAATGTCTAGTAAATGGTGATTGTTGCAAGATCTCAGTTCAGGTAATCATGTTGTTGAGCCCATAGGAGTTTTACAACCAAAACTTCTTTATTCTACAGCCATTCCTTTAGATTATTATCCAATGGTGATAGATCTGAAAGATTGTTTTTTTTACTACCTTTGCAACCAGATGACTGTAAAAAAAATTTGCCTTTAGTGTCCCAACAATAAATTTTAAAGTACCAGTTAAGAGATATTGCTGAAAGATGTTACTTCAGAGTATGTGTAATAGTCCAACTCTTTGTCAGAATTTTGTGGCACAGGTATCATGCCTGAGAGGGAGGAATTCCCTGATGCATATGTTATTCATTTTTTGGATGATATGCTTTTAGCTTAGGCTAGTCCACAAATACTTTTAAAAGTCTTTGCTCAATTAAAAAATTTACTTACTGCAGTGGGTTTGTGCACAGCACCTGAAAAGGTGGAAAATACATCTCCATTTTTATATTAGGCAATATAATAGAAGGATGCACAATTCATCTTCAGAACTTACAAATAAGTGTCAAAGGATTGCACACACTTAATAATTTTCAAAATTATTAGGTAATATTAATTCGGTGAGACAATCTTTAAAACTAACTACTGCAGATCTGAGTCCTTTTTTCATATATTACAAGGGGACCTCTCTCAGACTTCTCCTTGTCAGCTCAAAGCAGAAGGGAGAACAAACTTGAAGAAGGTCAAATTTTCTAACAAAAAATGCTCAGATTACCAGAATTAACCCACAGGAGCCTGATAAACCAGCCTAATTCCATCTTAAGACTGGGAGCCATCCTGTCAAAAAGTTATGAAAAGCCCACTTCAGTTTTCTATGAAATGCTAGGATTCTTATTTGGCTTGAGCTTATTGTCTGGCATTCATTCCCAGGCCTGAGCTCGCTCAGGCCTGGCTGTCCTTGACCAGATAACAACTCTCTCTCTCTCAAACTAACGGTGCCTCATAAACTTTTGATGTGGGGTTTAACTATTACTCCCCTTTTTTTCTTGGAATGCAATGCCATGTAGATATTAGTTTGCTACTTGCTTTGAATTACACCTGTCTGACCTTGTTAGCTGTAAGTTCCCAAGATTTTCTGTAACTCTTTGAACTATAAAAACCTTGTCTTCCCGGAGAGCGGGGCTGACCCCAAGCCCAGTGTTTGGGAGGGGCAGCCCTGGCCAGCTCTCTTTATATGTATACAATATAAGCTTGCTTTAATCTAAAATTGGAGTTGGTGGTCTTTTCTTTACGTCTTGGATCAACATTTTTGGAGGCCGCAGCGAGATTCAGACCACTACAAATTCTGAAGCCGGACCTTCGCTCTGGGACTCCGGGGCGGAGTGCTACCCTAGGGGGTGCGCACCTTGAGACGTTCCAAGGCCCCAGGGTGTGCCTTCAGTCCTTCGGACTACTGGAGTGAACTGCCGCATCAAAAATTAGCAAGCATCCAGTGGAGAGAAAAAAAAAAAAAAAAACCTCCACAGGTAAGTGGCGCCCTAGTAACATCTGGTATCTGGTTTTGAGATCTCTTCTGGGGACAGCGAGGTGCCTGGCGAGGCACGTACACTCCTGTCCAGGGCAGTAGCGAAAGGTCGTACTGCTTTCTGGTTCTGGTTGGGAATTCCTACTGGGGACAGAGAGGTGCCTGACGAGGCACATACGCACTCCTGTCCGGAGCATTAGCAAGACGTTGCACTGCTCCCTGGTTGGTTTGGCGCCTGGTTCTTGTTCTTTTGTGTATTGTCCTGTGTTCTGTTTTTTTTGTTTTGTTTTGTTTTGTTATTTTTGTTTTCTGCTTTCTAATTGTGTCTTCTCTGTTGTAAATGTAAAAAAATTGAACAACATGGGTAATAAGACAAGTAAGCCTTTTGATACTCCTTTGAACTGTGTTTTTAAGGAATTTTGACAAACTTTATCCCCATTTTGTTAAGCAGGATTATGATTATCCCATCACCAAGAAACGTCTCCGAACATTCTGTGAGGTAGAATGGCCCACCTTTGGAGTTGGCTGGCCCCCTGAGGGCACCTTTGATCCCCAAGTGGCATGGGCTATATCTAACATCACTCTTGGTAATCCTGGCCACCCAGATCAAATAGGATATATTCTACCCTGGGCGGAAGCAACAACTAATTCCCCCGCCTGGATGAAGGTTTGGATGGTCCGGAACGGACAGGGAGGGCAAGCCCTGGTTATGGCTGGGAGAACTCCCCAGGGTCCCTCAAAAACAAACCATAAATCCACTAAGAGCCCTGTCCTACAGGACTCTCCGGAGGATTCCCTCCTTCCCCCAGATGCTTCGGCTCCTCTTTATCCTCCTGCCGCGGGTGCAGTCGCAGCTGCTCCACTAACTACTCCACCATCTCCCTCTCCCTCCCCTCAACCGCTTCCTCAATCGCCCCACTCAACCACTCCTCCAACTCTAGTCTTCCCAAAGGAGCCAGCCCCTGTTCTTTCTCCTCCCCATACCCGACAGGGCCACCCTTATGGAAGGCCTGACTCAATTGCTTCCCCTGGCCGACCTGCCGGCTCCATTTCTATTAATATCCCTAAAGTGGAACCGACTCCGGCCCCTGTTCTTCCTCTCCGCCAGATTCCAGAAGGTCGCTACGTGTATGTTCCATTTTCCACAACAGACCTTTATAACTGGAAAAAACCAGAATCCCCCTTTTAGCACGGATCCTAGTTCCTTGATTTCTCTGGTTGATTCCGTTTTCTTTAATCACCTCCCCACCTGGGATGACTGTCAACAGATTCTCCATACTCTCTTCACCACGGAGGAAAGGGAGCGAATCCTGGCAGAAGCGGCTAAAGCGCTGCCTGGGATAAGTGCTCTTACAAGCGACGAAAAAACAAAAGTGATTGAACGAGCTTTACCTAGGAGAAGACCAAGCTGGGACTATGGGACAACTGAAGGTAGGAGAGCACTCGGTGAGTACCACCAGACTCTGTTAGAGGGCCTTAAGAGGGCAGCTCGAAAACCCACAAATCTTTCTAAGGTAGCAGATGTGAAACAAGGGCCAGATGAGTCACCTTCAGCGTTTCTCGAGCGCCTCCTGGAGGCGTACCGTCTATATACTCCTATAGACCCTGAGGACCCGACAAGCCTCAAGGCGATTAATCTGGCTTTTGTGACTCAGTCAGCCCCAGACATCCGTAAAAAGATTCAAAAGATAGATGGTTTTGCAGGAAAAACCAGGTCAGAATTATTGGAAATAGCCCAAAAGGTGTTTGAAAATAGAGATAGCCGAGATGATCTACTGATAAGAAAAGTAAACAGGGCCACAGTGGCCGCATTACAGGCTTCTGAAACCTCGAATCCTAGACAAAGGCAGACTACATACAACAGAGACAAAAAGCGGTCTTCTCTGCTACAAAACCAGTGTGCTTATTGCAAAGAAATTAAACATTAGAAAAATGAATGCCCCCAACGTAATCCGAAAAGCTTGCCCCGATCACAGGCCAGAGCTCCTCAGCCAAAACCAGTTTTAACTTTAGAAAAATAGGGGGGCCATGGCTCTTTCAAACTAGGCTCCCGAGAGCCCATGGTAACTTTCTCAATTGGGGGCCAACCTGTAAATTTCCTAGTGGATACAGGAGCTTCACATTCAGTGTTACAGAAGCCCATAGGACCCCTCACTAATGAAACCATGAAAGTGCAAGGGGCAACAGGAAAAATTAAAAAGTATAAATGGACTACAGACCGGACTGTTAACATAGGACGAGGAACTGTAACTCACTCCTTCATTGTTATCCCTGAATGCCCTTTCCCGTTGCTGGGACGGGACCTTTTAAGCAAACTTCAGGCAACTATCTCATTTTCTGGAGATATGCCTACATTAGAATTGGGAAATCCTGCAAAGGCCCTAACTATAACCTGCCCATTAAGTGAGAAATATCTGCTTTTTCAAAATCCTATCCAAACTTCAGAAGAAAAATGGGAGAAATTATTAATTCAAGAAATTCCTACAGTTTGGGCTGAAGATAACCCTCCAGGGCTAGCTGAGCATGTGCCACCAGTTGTAATACAACTAACATCTGGGGCTATGCCCATCTGGGTTAAACAATACCCCATCAGTTTTGAAGCCAAAGAAGAAATTAAAACCCACATCAGGCGTCTCCTAGAAGTGGGGATACTAATTAGATGTCAATCAGCTTGGAACACCCCCTTGTTGCCTGTCCAAAAGCCTGGGACTCAAGATTACAGACCAGAACAGGACTTAAGGAAAGTGAACAAACGGGTAGAAACTATACACCCAACTGTCCCTAACCCCTACACTTTGCTCAGTTTGTTGCCACCAGAACATACAGTTTATACTGTATTGGATTTGAAAGACGCGTTTTTCTCCATCCCTTTATCAAAACTGAGTCAGCCAATCTTTGCTTTCGAATAGACAGATTTAGAGATGGAGATATCGGGACAACTGACCTGGACTCGACTACCTCAGAGATTTAAAAATTCCCCCACTATCTTTGATAAAACTCTCAATCAAGATCTGAGACTGTTTCGCAGTAAGTACCCTGAGGTAACCTTGCTCCAATATGTAGATGATCTTCTGTTAGCAGCAAAAGACAAAAAAACTGTTTAAGGGCCACTCGGGGTTTGCTAAGAACCCTGGCTCAATTGGGGTACCGAGTCTCCAAGAAAAAGGCAAAAATCTGTTCCTCTCAGGTTACTTATTTGGGATATGAGCTGAGGGAAGGGAAAAGACTGTTATCCCAATCCCGCATAGAAGCCATAATGAAGATCCCAACCCCAACCACTAAAAAACAGGTTAGGAAATTTCTAGGGGCAGTTGGATACTGCCGCCTTTAGATACCTAGATTTGCTGAAATTGCCAAGCCGTTATATACTGCAACTGCAAGAGACAAGTCACCTTTAATTTAGACTGAGAAAAATAAATTGGCCTTCAAAAAATTTAAAAGAGGCTCTGGTTCAGGCCCCTGCCTTAACCCTCCCTGATATATCTAGGCCCTTTCATCTTTATGTTCATGAGAAAAAGGGTATTGCTAAAAGAGTTCTTACCCAAAATTTAGGGCCATGGAAAAGACCAATTGCCTACATTTCAAAAGGCTAGATCCTGTAACATCAGGATGGCCCCCTTGTTTACGAGCCATAGCGGCTACTGCAATACTGGTAAAAGAAACAGACAAACTTTCTCTGGGCAGACTCTCACTGTGACTGCCCCTCACACAGTGGAAACCCTATTGAGAGAGGCCACCAGTCGATGGATGTCAAATGCCCGTCTCACTCAGTACCAAGCTCTCCTTCTAGACAAGGACAGATTGACCTTCAGTAAATCCCTGGCAATCAATCCTGCAACCCTGCTGCCTGATGATAACCCAGAGGAGCCAATTCATGACTGCTCAGAGATGCTAGATGTCATCCAAGGTACCCGACCAGACCTGACTGACATTCCTCTCACCAACAGAGACGCAGACCTTTACACCGATGGTAGCAGTTATATCCGAGATGAAATAAAATATGCGGGAGCAGCAGTTGTAACAGGCCAAAAAGAAATTATCTGGGCACAGGCTTTGCCCAGAGGCTCATCAGCCCAAAAAACAGAAATCATTGCAGTAACACAGGCATTGAGATGGGCAGAAGGAAAACGGGTAAACATTTACACAGACAGCCATTATGCTTTTGCTACAGTACATGTGCATGGACAGATATACAAACAAAGGAGATTTTTTAACTTCA
The DNA here is from genome assembly GCA_025594165.1 of Tamias sibiricus. Taxonomy (NCBI): domain Eukaryota; kingdom Metazoa; phylum Chordata; class Mammalia; order Rodentia; family Sciuridae; genus Tamias; species Tamias sibiricus. Next base: position 3,236,101 of record CM046667.1, on the reverse strand, counting down.
GATGGAAAAACTATCAAAAATAAACAAGAAATCCTTCAATTACTGGAGGCTATCTGGTTGCCAGATAAACTGGCTATTATCCACTGGCCTGGACACCGTAAAGACAATAGCCCCCAGACCCAAGGTAATAACTTGGCCGATCAAACAGCCAGGGAAATAGCCCTTGGGGAGTCAAAATGTCAAACTATTCTTAAACTCTCAAATTGCCCCAAACTCCCAGTTAAAATTGAGGAAGAAACTCCTTCATACACTACTGAAGAGATAAACTTATACTCCTCTATGGGAGCCCAACAAAACTGTCACGGCTGGTAGACTCTCCCAGATGGGAAAATTTACATGCCTAAGCTTTTAGGAAGAAAGTGGTTAACTGATCTTCATCAGGCGATGCATTTATCCCCCAAGAAGACTTCAGAACTAATTTCACCCCACGTTTGGTTCCCGGGACACCGAGAGATACTCCAAAACATTTCAAATCGCTGCATGACATGTGCACAGGTAAATGCTAAAAAGAACCATCTTCCACAGGGAAACAGAAGTCAAGGTACTGTACCTGGTAAATTTTAGAAATTAGACTTTACTGAAATTAAACCAGGACTATATAGATATAAATACTTGTTAGTCTTTGTTAAAACTGTCTCAGGCTGGGTAGAAGCCTTTCCTACTCGAACAGAAACAGCACAAATAGTAGTTAAAAAAACTAATAACTGAGATTGTTCCTAGATTTGGGGCCTTCCTCTAACTTTGGGGTCTGACAATGGCCCGGCCTTCACGGCCAAATTATCTCAATTAATTTCAAGAGCCCTAAATATAAATTAAAAATTACATTATATGTACCATCCTCAAAGTTCAAAAAAAATAAAAAAGATAAATAAAACATTAAAAAAAACTTTGACTAAATTAATACTTGAGACTGGTGGTAACTGGGTTGATCTCCTGCCTTTTGCTCTCTTAAGGGCCCGTTACACTCCTTACCAGGAAAAATTTACCCCTTATGAAATAATTTATGGGCGGCCACCGCCTTTGGTTCCCAGAGTACACCAAGATCTGGTGGGAGACATTCCAATCTCAGAAACACTCAAAGGGCTACAACTAATCATAGATAAGATCTTTCCCCAGGTCCAGGCTGCTCAGCCCGTTGGACACAGACTGCCCGATCATTCATTCCAACCAGGCGATGCTGTGCTGATACGACGTTTGAGAACTAACAGCCTTGAGCCCAGGTGGAAGGGCCCTTACATCGTGATTCTCTGCACTCCTACTGCCGTCAAAGTTGCTGGTATTCCTGCCTGGATCCATCACTCACAGCTAAAGAAGGCACCTACAGAAACCACGGAGGAACAACCCACTGGAAGAAAATCCAGCAGCCAGAGGTGAAAAGTGACTGAGCGTGGGCCTTTTAAAGTTAAAATTACTAAGGTTTAATATTTTGTCACTAAATTCTTATTGCTTTCCCTGTTATTATAAGCATTATGCTAATAATTTTTGCCTGTTGGAGTATACATGTATCCTTAGGTTTTAGCTATGCTGGCCTCAACAAACCTTGTACCCCATCTGTAGTCCAAGAAGGACCTGCTATTGCAAGATCTCCACTAATACTAAATTGTACTTACTCTTGTCAAGATCCAGTAATTGGCCCTATCAAATGGTATAAAGATAACCAAAAATTTTTAGTCAGATATTCAGAGAGGGACCATGGAGAAATCTTACAGACCAATCTCGAAGAGATAATATAAATTTTAAAATCTATAAATACTCTGCTCACCCTCAAGATTCAAGACAGTATTCCTGTACTAAGCTAAAAAAGGGGGCCCCAATAGATACTGTTTATTCAAAAGCTACTTTAAAGATAGATGTTTCTGTGAGTCCCCTAAATTCTGTAACTACTCAAAATTTTTGGTTACAATTGGCTGTTGACACTATAGACAAAAGTTCCTTCTGTGTACAAGAAGAAAACTCCATCCATCAATTACTAGCTAACAATCTTATGGGTCTATCTGTAAAATATACTGACTATGTTAAAGTCACTGGTGATAGAACAACACAGCAAGACTGGCCAGTATACCATGCAGAGCCAGCTTTGCCAGCTTCACTGGTTATTCAAAAGCATTGTTTATGCATAGATTGCATCCTTCCCCGATCCCCCCCCAATTGTTCTATTGAGCAAAATATCTCCCTACCCAATGGCAAACGACTGCCAACAAGATGAGTTTTTCTCTATAATAAAGCAACTTTCCAGGCTTTGCCTACAAACTTTTCTGGGATCTGTTCTATTGGATGGATCTTTCCTTTACTGCCATCTCTGACAGCTCCCCACCAAATGGTCCAAAGTCTGCCCTCCAACTACGATGACAATTTAATCCTCCTAGACCCACTAGACACTGCAATTGCAGCAGCCTTTCTTTTGCCACTTCCGGGTCTAGTTATAGAAATACAAAGAAAAATCACAAAATTAGCCTATAGTTTTAGCAAAACAGCTAACCTTACTGCACAAGTTTTGGCAGAAATTAATCAAGAGATGAAAAAACTTCGAACCTCAATGTTACAAAATAGAGCGGTTATTAATTTTCTTTTATTGAAACATCACTTGGGTTGCCAACAATTCCCAGACATATGCTGTTTTTAATGTTACAGATTATTCTAACGTTATCCAACAACAGGTAGATGAGATAAGACAAGAGATTAACAAAATTAAAACGAGTAATTCTTGGTTAAGATTGGGAGATTAGTTTCCATGGTTAACTTCTCTCTTAGGTCCTATAATTTGTATCCTTCTCTTACTAGTTATTGTCCCATGTGTTATTAACTATATGCTCCGGTTTATTGGGCTGCAATTTAATTCTATTATGTACCATCGATAAAATTAGCCTATACGATTACTCCCTTTCAAAAATTTGAAAAGTAAAAAAAAAAAAGGGGGGGAATGATAAACCAGCCTAATTCCATCTTAAGACTGAGAGCCATCCTGTCAAAAAGTTATAAAAAGCCCACTTCAGTTTTCTATAAAATGCTAAGATTCTTATTTGGCTTGAGCTTATTGTCTGGCATTCATTCCCAGGCCTGAGCTCGCTCAGGCCTGGCTGTCCTTGACCAGATAACAACTCTCTCTCTCTCAAACTAACGGTGCCTCATAAACTTTTGATGTGGGGTTTAACTATTACTCCCCCTTTTTTTCTTGAAATGCAATGCCATGTAGATATTAGTTTGCTACTTGCTTTGAATTACACCTGTCTGACCTTGTTAGCTGTAAGTTCCCAAGATTTTCTGTAACTCTTTGAACTATAAAAACCTTGTCTTCCCGGAGAGCGGGGCTGACCCCAAGCCCAGTGTTTGGGAGGGGCAGCCCTGGCCAGCTCTCTTTATATGTATACAATATAAGCTTGCTTTAATCTAAAATTAGAGTTGGTGGTCTTTTCTTTACGTCTTAGATCAACAAGCCTATATATTTATTAAATTTTTTCATTGCTCATAATTCTACAGGAGCCATATGGCAATCATTGGGAGTTGTTATTGTTGAGATTCATTCATTCATTCATTTATTATTCATCTTTGCAATACTGGAGGTTGAACTTAGGTATGCTCTACCACTGAGCTACCTCTCCTGCCCTATTTTTCCCCCTGAGTTGCTATATATGACAGCAAAATATATTACAATTCATATTACACATATAGATCATAGTTTTACATATCTCTGGTTGTATACAAAGTATATTTACATCATTCATGTCTTCACACATGTGCTTAGGGTAATGATGTCCATCTCATTCCACCATCTTTTTTACCCCAATTTTCCATCTGTTGCCCTTCCTTCCCATTGTCCTTTTTAGAGTTCATCTAATCCCCCTATGCTTTCCATTCCAACCATACTATGAATCAGCCTCCTTATATCAGAGAAGACATTTGGCATTTGGCTTTTTGAAATAGGCTAACTTAACTTAGCATTATATTATCTAACTTTACCAATTTACCTGCAAATGCCATGATTTTATCCTCTTTTATTGCTGAGTAATATTCCATTGTGTATATATACCACATTTTCTTCATCAATTAATCTACAAAAGGGTATTTATATTCTACAGATTAGTTATTGTGAATTGTGCTGCAATAAACATTGATGTGGCTGTGTCCCTGTAGTATGCTGTTTTTAAGCACTCTGAAAATAAACTGAGGAGTGGGATAGCTGGGTCAAATGGTGGTTTCATTCCAAGTTGAATATGGTATTAAAAATACTTACCTTACCAGAATTTACCCACAGGAGCCTATGTATTTATTAATATTCCCCATTGCTCATGCTCCTACAGGAGCAATATGGCAATAATTGGGGGTTATTTAATGGCTCCAGTGAGCTCATTCTTCTCAAAAGTCATTGACTCCTTTTTTTTTTTTTTTTTTTTTTTTTTGGTGGTACCAGGGATTGAACTCATGGGCACTCGACCACTGGGCCACATCCCCAGCCCTTTTTTGTATTTTTATTTAGACACAGGGTCTCACTGAGTTGCTAAGTGCCTCACCATGGCTGAGGCTGGCTTTGAACTCGCGATCCTCCTGCCTCAGCCTCCCAAAGTGCTGGGATTACAGTCGTGCGCCACCGCGCCCGGTGTCATTGACTCCTTTTTATGATTTTGTTTTTCTGTTGGTTATTAAAGGCAGAACATGAGTTTACAGCTGTTTGGAACAGAACCTAATGTCATTATTATCCCATATTCTACTCAACAGAGCTATTGGCTTTTTCAAACTTCTGATGCTTGGCAAGAACCTTTTGCTAAATTTTCTGGTAAGATAGAAAGTCATTATTGTCATGAAAAAATCATTCAATTTGCCTTAATAACTACATTTATATTTTCAAAAATTGTGCGTGCTCAAGCAATAGTTGGGGCAATATCAGTGTTCACTGATGGATCAAGCTGAGGTAAAGCAGGATTTTAAAGCCATGCTCACACAGAGCTAATACAAACCTTATTTAATTCTGTACCTCAAAGAGAACTTCAAGCTTTCATTTGTGCTTTCAGTCATTTTTGCAAATGAGCCAATTAATATTTATTCTGAAAGTTTATATACAGTTGTAGTTACAAAAAATATTGAAGTGGATGTTCATCTCTCACATCTTCAAAAGGATGTAACTGAGAGCAGTTGTAAGTAAACTTCTTCAGACCCCAGATGTTACACTGTACACACACATACATAAATATATGTACAACATGTATGTACACATGTAACACATATGTATACACAGGAGTATGTTTTGCATTCTAAAAATAAACTAAGATAGAAGAGTTAAACAAATGAATGGTCTAACTAACTAATACCTGAAATTTATTTAAGAATGTACCTGAGCCGGGCATGGTGGCGCACGCCTGTAATCCCAGCACTTTGGGAGGCTGAGGCAGGAGGATCACAAGTTCAAAGCCAGCCTCGGCAATGGCAAGGAACTTAGCAACTCAGTGAGACCCTGTAATCTAATAAAATACAAAAAAAGGGCTGGGGATGTGGCCCAGTGGTCGAGTGCCACTGAGTTCAATCCCCCCCCAAAAAAAGAATGTACCTGAAAATAGGGTGGAGATATATATGTACCAGGGATTGAACTCAAGGGCACTCGACCACTGAGCCACATCCCCACCCCTTTTTTGCATTTTTTTAGAGACAGGGTCTCACTGAGTTGCTAAGTGCCTTGCCATTGCTAAGGCTGGCTTTGAACTTGTGATCCTCCTGCCTCAACCACCCAAGTGCTGGGATTACAGATGTGTGCCACTGCTCCCAGCTGGATTTATATTGTATTCAACCAAAATGAAAATGAATATGTGTGTGTTGTGTGTGTGTGTGTGTGTGTGTGTGTGTGTGTATACATATATACATACACATTTATCTGTAGCTAACTATCTGTAGCTACCAAATCATGGAGAAGGAATGTATAAAGCTTCATTAACCACAAACTGAAATATCCTAGTGTTTAAAACTTCCTTATTTCTGCATCTTCTCACTTCCATAAGGTGTTAATAAAAGGCAAATCTAAACTGCACTCATGCCACCAAATTTGGAAACACTATTACAAAAGATAAAAAAAAAAATCACAAATACTGATGAGGCTCTTGAGAAACAGGAACCCTTATAAATTGGTGGATGGAATGTAAAATAGTATAGCCATTTTGGAAAAAAAAAAAAAAGTTTGGGAGTTCATTAGAAACTAAAAGTGGAACTTTCAGCAGATTTAGCAACACTACTAATGGGAGTATAGACAAAGGAAACAATTTATATGAAAGAGATGCCCGCATTCCCGTGCTATGGTAGCACTTTTAATAACATCCAAGGCAATTTCATACTGCTTAAGGGAATCATACAAAAATATAATGATTGTAAATATTTATACTCCAAACTTTGATGCAACTAAACATATAAAACAACCCCTTCTGAATATAAAGAATCAAAGAGATGACAATATTTTGTGATTTCAACACAACTCTCTTACCATTACATAGGTCATCTAGACATAATCTAACTAAAGGCTCTTTAGAAGTAAAAGACATTATTAATCAAAATGAACCAAAAGATATCTCTCAAATATTTTATGAATTGACAACAAAATTCACATCATTCTCAGTGGCACATGGAATTTTTAAAAAATACATTATATATATATATATATAATATTATTTATTTACTCTAGTTGTACACAATGCAATGCATTTATGTTTATGTGGTGCTGAGGATCGAACCTGGGCCACACACTTGGGAGGTGAGCACTCTGCCACTAAGCCACAACCCTAGCCCCTAAAATACATAATATTTTATGACTCAAAGCAAGTGTTATCAAACATAACAATTAGAAATAATTCCTTGCATGTGATCATATCATAATGACAACAAATTAGAAAACAACAAGAATAAAAGCAAACACCACCATACCACTTCAAGATTACATAATATACTTTTGAAAGAAGAATAATTCATAAAAGAAACCAACGGGGGGGGGGAAAATATATATATATATATATTTGAAACAAATGATAGGAAAAGCACATTGCATCAAATATTTGAGATAGTGTGAAGGCAATTCTGAAAAGAAAATTTATGGCTTTGAGTTTCCACATTAAAAACATAGAAAGATTTGGCTAATATTTTCTGTTGTCTTTATTTCAATAGCCATTCTACTGAAAATTGTTCTTAACTCTAAAAGGATCAAACACTGTTTTCAGACAACTCAACAGCTTTTCATGCATGAAAGTAAAGTGAGACTTACATCATTCTCCTTTGTCCAGGAGCACAGGGTTGGCCTTACTTTGTGGACATCCTCCTCCAAGGATCCCTGACATACTTCTTAAAGACAAGCATATCTGATGTTTTAGGTTGCACTGAACCTAGTGGCAATGTGTTCCTTATTTATATGTCTCACATGATCTCCATGATGATGCATGCCAACTACAAATCAGTCAGTGCCATATTATATGTTTTCCACCAAAAGACTCTGAACAAAAGCCACTCTTGGCGACCTCAGAAATGCCTGCACTTTTATAACCTCTACATGATAAGAAAATTATGGCCACTTGCGATGACCATTAATCACTTAGGATTCACAGAGCAGAAAACTGCCCCTCATGGCCCGTGCCATATCATTATTTTTAACGTGCATGTACTTGCTTTGTATTTAATTTGTTTATTTTACAGAGTTGCTGCAGTAGCAAACCATGCCTGATAATCCAAAGAAGAAAATGATATAATGGACAGGTCCATCCAACCACCATACAATTTACTAAGACTTGATTCATATGCATTTTTGTGGGAGGTACTTGGAATTGAACTCAGGTGCACTCAAACCCTGAGCTACATCCCCAGCCCTCTTTTGTATTTTATTTAAATACAGGGACTCACTGAGTTGCTTAGTGCTTCTCTTTTGTGGAGTCTGGCTTTGAAATCACAATCACCCTGCCTCAGCATCCCAAGCCACTAGCATTCCCTGTGAATGATACCGCACCTGGCAATACGTAAGTACCTAGAATAACACAATCTTTCATATATTATAACAAGAGTTGGAATTTAAGTCTGCTGTAGTTCTTAACAATTCAACTACACTATGCCAATTAAATAAAACCTCTTCATATTCATCTCAGTTCATTCCACAAAAGCATCACACTACAAAAGTTTGTTGATAAGTGCATACTTGAATGAAAATATGTTACTCAAGGTCCAAGAGCTTACTTGTTCAGGTGGTTGGCTCCCAAATTATGTCTTCAGTACATCAAAAAATCTTTTAATTCTCATTTAATCATTGTACCTCTTCTCTACTGGCTCAGCTACTCACCCAAATACATCAGAAGGTGGCCACCCGTAGGCAACCACACATACCAACAATATTGCTCAGAAGTAGTAGGCAGGTCCTGTCGGGAGATACTGTAGCCCTCCTAGGAGTCTCATTTCTGCACTGATATACTTACTCATCAAGACTAATTCCTACAGAGAATTCCCCCACCCTAGGTCAGTTGCATTCACTCATGTGGTTTACACCGGCCAGTAGCAAGATTCAAACTCCTGCCTTTGGCAAATGGATTTATTACAAAGAAATCCATACAGCATCAAGTGGTCACACACCACCACACACTATTTCTACTGAATCAGAGATGCAAAACTAGAAAATTGCCAATCTGTTTTTATTAGGTGGAAAGAAAGTTTGCAGTAATGCTGGGGAGCTTTCAAAAATATCTTTTAAAGATGAAGTAATACTGGATCACTTAATCTGTATTTATTAAAAACAGAAATGCCACAGAACTGTCTTTTGACTTTTCTTTCTACATGAACACTATAAGAGACAAACCAAAAGGCTGGAAACAGAGATAACAGTGACAATTGCCCCACCTTTAGCACGTTTGATACTTTAAATATTTGGAAACAAGTATGTAAGAAACTTTTATCAATGACCACACAAGATCTATGACACTTGAATAGGTTGTGGGAGAAGTTTTGCTCACAATGCTTTGAATCCTTAGAACAGGCCAGTGAATCCCTTAACCTGAGTAGAAGCCACTCTCTCCACAGCATATAATGTACAACGTAGACCTGATTGGAAACTTTATTACCACCTGAAGTATATCCACAGGCATCAGCTGACTCTTGTCAAAGCTATTTGGTTCCACTTTGTGGATTGAAAGTTCAGGAGCTATTTTACAATTCTCATGCATATTTCAGGCACTTACCAAACAAAGCAATATGCTAACAAGAAATTATTCCAAGTCAAAAACAACAACAAAAAAATGCTGGGCGTGGTGGCGCATGCCTGTAATCCTAGCACTTGGGAGGCTGAGGCAGGAGGATCGTGAGTTCAAAGCCAGCCTCAGCAATGGCGAGGCACTTAGCAACTCAGTGAGACCCTGTCTCTAATAAAATACAAAAAAAGGATTGGGGATGTGGCCCAGTGGTCAAGTGCCCCTGAGTTCAATCCCCGGTACAAAAAAAAAAAAAAAAAGCCTTGATGTGTAACACCAAGAAAGCAATATCCAAATAACTAAGAGTAAAAAAAAAAATTCCATCACCAGGACTTTTTCCCATTTGGTGAACTCATGTTTAGCTGAATATAATTTGTGGTTGCCTGGGACAACAACTAAAATGTTAAATATATAAATCACAGCCATTCACATATGAGATGAAAACAGTTATTCTTGGCAGCATGTTTCAGAAATCATAATACAGCCAGGGCCCTTGTAGAGTCTTCCCTAGTATGGGGAAAAAGACAGGTCAACAGAGTTGCTTAAATCCCACTCTTACAGCAGATCAGAACCCATGTTTCTCCTGGATGCCACCCTCTCTACTCCTCACAGCATACCCAGGGTAGGGGCAGAGATTACCACGGCTCCACAAAACAGGGAGTATAGTCCACCCTGCTACACACAACAGGAAGACCCTGTGGCCATGGTTCTCAGGCCACAAAGCACAAGGCGAAATGCCTTATGCACCCACACATGTTGGTGATCCCAGGGCAGAGGCTACCAAGGCTTCTTAATTCAGGAGGAGTGTTAGTAATACCTCCTGAGAAACCTGTAAAGAAGCAATCAAAGGACAGACAAACACACAGTGTACAAGCAGGCAAAACAGTGGTTGCTCCTCCCTGCTGCCGTGTTTATTAACCCAAAAATGTTACATATTTTCCATTACCATGACTGCATTCTATCTAGTATTCCTTTAACCCCGAGTTTATTTTAACCGAGATAAGGTCCAGGTTAATATAAACAAAAGCCCATTTTCTCCAAAGACATTACCATGAAAACCAGAGTATGCACCTGCATAGTTATTCTAACAGCTTCAAGGGGAATCATCTAGTCATACTGAGCCTGGGAAACAGGGTCTTCTCATGAAGAACATTGCTATAGCTGCCAGGCATCCCATGCTTTTGCAGTTTCCCGGTAGCCAGTATTTCTTGTCTTGCACAGAAACTTTCTAGCAGTCAGGCATTCTGTGTCTTTGCACAGAAACTTCCTAATCTCTAAGCATGCCACAATCACAAAAGTTTCTCAGAGACCCCAATTCCAAACATAGAACTCCTACAGCTCTCTTTTCTTGTTTTATTTTTTTTTTAAATCCTTTTGGATGAATACTATCAGTTTTTTTTTTTTTTTTTTTTTTTCCTTAATGACGACGGCAGGGTCAAAAATAATAGGGCAGGCATAGGCAACAGCAAGGATAACATAACAATCACAATATTAGTAGACATTCACCTATGAATAATTGTTTGACCTAAATGAAATTGGGTAACCATTAAGCTAGCCAACCCAACAAGTCTAAATATCCATCATTTTGTCAAACCTTAGTAAAAACATCTTTAAGATAATCTAACTCTACCCAGGTGCGGTGGCACACACCTGTAATCCCAGCCCTTGGGAGGCTGAGGCAGGAGGAGAGTTCAAAGCCAGCTCAGCAATGGTGAGGCATTTAGAAACTCAGTGAGACCCTCTCTCTAATAAAATACATAAAAAGGGCTGGGGATGTTGCCCAGTGGTCGAGTATCCCTGAGTTCAATCCCTGGTACAAAAACAAACAAACAAACAAACAAACAACAACAAAAAAAACCTACTTGGAAATAGAATTACTGTTATCATGTAAGTTGAAGTATCAACATATCAACACATATTATTAAACTCCTGTCATCTTTTAGGTTGTGACAATAACAGATAATCAATTGCAGCCTGATTGTCAAATAAGGCTTGACAATGTTGTTTTTGCTCTTCATTGAATTACAAAGCAATTGTAACCAAAAGAGCATGGTATTGGCACAAAATAGACTAGCTGACAAATGGTACAGAATAGAAGACACAGAGACTAACCAACACACCTTAAGTTATCTTATATTAGACAAAGGTGCCAAAAAATTTCATTGGAGAAAATATGGCTACTTAAACAAATAATGTTGGAAAACCGGAAATCCTCATGTAATAAAATGAAATTAAATCTCTTTCTCTCACCATGCATAAAACTTACCTTGAAGTGGATCAAAGACCTAGGAATTAAACCAGAGACCTGCACCTAATAGAAGAAAAAGTAGGTCCAAATCGCAATCATGTTGGATTAGGACCCAACTTCCTCAATAAGACCACTATAGCTCAAGAATTAAAACCAAGAATCAATAAGTAAGATGGATTCAAACTACAAAGCTTCTTCTCACCTAAAGAAACAATTAGTGAGGTGAATAGAGAACCTACAGAATGGGAGCAAATCTTTACCACAAGCACATCAGATAGAATACTAACCTCAAGGTTATATAAAGCTTTCAAAAGCCATAACACACACAAATAACCCAATCAATAAATGGGCCAAGGAATTAAACAGACACTTCTCAGAATATGATATATGATCAATCAACAAATATATGAAAAAATATTTAACATCTCTAGCAATTTGAGAAATGTAAATCAAAACAACTCTAAGATTCCATTTTTACTTCACTCATAATAGCAGCTATCAAAATTACAAAAAAAAAACAGCCAGGCAGGGTGGCACACGCCTTTAATCCCATCACTTTGGGAGGCTGAGGCAGCAAGATCTTGAGTTCAAAAGCAGAGTCAGCAATGGTGAGTTACTTAGCAACCCAGTGAGACCCTGTCTCTAATAAAAATAAACAAAAAGGGCTGGTGATGTGGCCCAGGGATCGAGTGACCCTGAGTTTAATCCTTGGTACAAAAGTAAAAAATAATACAAACAACAATAAATGCTGGTGAGAATGTGAGGGGAAAGGCACACTATTACATTGCTGGTGAAACTGCAAATTGGTGAAGCCAATCTGAAAATCAGTATGGATATTCCTAGGAAATTTTGAAATGTAACCACCATTTGACCCAGCTATCCCACTCCTTGGTCTATACCCAAAGGACTTAAAAACAGCTTACTACAGGGACAAAGCCATATCAATGTTTATAGCAGAACAATTCACTATAGCTAGATTGTGGAACCAACCCCTGATGCCCATCAGCAGATGAATGGATAGGAAAAACTATGGTATATATACACAATGAAAAATTACTCAGCACTAAAAGAGAATAAAATCATGGCATTTTCAGGTAAATGGATGAATTTGGAGAAAATAATGCTAAGTGAAGTTAGCCAATACCAAAAAAAAAACAAAGATTGAATGCTCTTTTTATCATGAAGATACTGACTTATAAAGACAAGGGAGGGGGTATGAGAGGAATAAAAGAACTTTAAATAGAACAAATAGATGGAGGGTGGAGGGGAGGAGAAAAGGGGATAGGAGTAATGGTAGA
>CM046667.1:3181910-3223267 GCA_025594165.1 Tamias sibiricus | reverse complement strand
TCTCCAGTGTGAGTTTGTTTATATCTTAAGGTAAGAGGAAGAAGTTAAGGCTTTTCCACATTATTTACATTCATGGGGCTTCTCTCCAGTATGAGTTTGCTCATGTGAGTAAAGGTGAGAAGAACAAGTGAAGGCTTTTCTACAATGTTTACATTCATAGGGCTTCTCTCTAGTATGAGTTCATTCATGTGTGTGAACGTTAAAAGACATAATGAAGGCTTTGCAACACTGTTTATATTCAGAGGGCTTCTCTCCAGTGTGAGTTTGTTTATATACCCAAAGGTAAGAGGAAGAACTGAAGGCCTTTCCACATTGTTTACATTCATAGGGCTTCTCTCTTGTATGCGTTCCTTTATGTACGTAAAGATACCTGGATCTAGCAAAGGCTTTCCCACATTGTTTATATTCATAGGGCTTTTCTCCTGTATGCATTATTCCATGTACATAAAGATCCTGGGATCTAGCAAAGGCTTTTCCATATTGTTTACATCCATACGGTTTCTCTCCAGTATGAGTTTTTTTCATGTGAGTAAAGGTTAGAGGAACGAGTGAAGGCTTTTCCACATTGATTATATTCATAGGGCTTCTCTTCAGTATGTGTTCTTCCATGTACACTAAGAATAGAGGATTTAGCAAAGGCTTTTCCACACTGCTTACATTCATAAAGCTTCTCTCCAGTGTGAGTTCATTTATGTAACTGAAGGTAAGAGAAAGAACTGAAGGCTTTTCCACATTGTTTACATTCATAGGGCTTCTCTCCTGTATGAGTTTGTTCATGTGAGCGAAGGTGAGAGGACCGACTGAAGGCTTTGCCACACTGCTTACATTCATAAGGCTTCTCTCCAGTATGCGTTCTTTCGTGTTTGTTAAGGTCACTGGATATAGCAAAGGCTTTTCCACATTGTTTACATTCATAAGGCTTCTCTCCAGTATAGTGTTCGTTCATGTGAGTGAAGGTTAGAGGACTGAGTGAAGGCTTTGCCACACTGCTTACATTCATAAGGCTTCTCTCCAGTATGCGTTCTTTTGTGTTTGTTAAGGTCACTGGATCTAGCAAAGGCTTTTCCACATTGTTTACATTTATAGGGCTTCTCTCCAGTATGAATTTGTTCATGTGAGTGAAGGTGAGAGGACTGAGTAAAGGCTTTTCCACACTGCCTACCTTCACAGGGCTTCTCTCCAGTGTGAATTTGTTTATGTACCTGAAGGTAAGAGGAAGAACTGAAGGCTTTTCCACATTGTTTACATTCATAGGAATTCTGTCCAGTTTGAGTTTGTTCATGTGAGTAAAAGTGAGAAGAATGAGTGAAGGCTTTTCCACATTGTTTACATTCATATGGCTTCAATCCATTGTGAGTTCTTCCATGTGTGCAAAGGTGAAAGGATGTAGCACATGCTTTTTCACATTCTTTACATTAATAGGGCTTCTCACTAGTGTATGTTTTTCATGACTGAGAAGCTGACAGGATGTAGCAAAGGCTTTTCTGTAAGCTGCCTGTTGTGGCCAGCCACGGTGCCGCGGGAAAATTCTCGGAGGCAGAGTTAAGCTTTTACTACTTTTACTTCTACTTTCTTAGAGCTTAGAGAGGGAAAGAAAGATTTTTCTTCTTAGCTTAGAGTAGAGTAGCTTAGAGTAAAGAAAGATAGAGCTTAGCTTTTCTTCTTAGCTTAGAGTAGAGTAGCTTAAAGAAAGATAGAGCTTAGCTTAGAGCTTAGAGTTAGAGTTAGAAAGATAGAGCTTAGCTTAGAGAAAGACTAGAGCTTCTTTCTTCTCTCTTCTGTCTTCTGTCTTCTTTCTTCTGTCTTTCTTCAGGAGCCTCGGCCTTACTCTGACCAGTCATTTCTCTTCTGTCTTCTATCTGTTTTCTGTAACCGCTCTGCCTACGTTCTGGCCACTCTGATTCTTCTGACCGACCGAGTGACTGCCCGACTGTCTGAATTCTCCGTTCTCCTAACTCGGACCGCTTTCACCCGGTTATATACCTTCAGGTTTGCGGGTGCCTACAGGTGCGTCACATTACATATCAGGCGGAACCCATGGCTTCCAGCTAGCTACAACAGCCCTTCCTAATTAGGGCTCCTTCATATTCCTTCCCTTTAGTTTAAAAAGGTGCTTTAATTCTATTTTCTCTATTTTATTTTCTCTATTTTCTTTTCCCTACCTAGCTTTTCACCTTTTATTTTTTGAAAGGGTGGATATTTGATCCCTTTTGAGAAGGTGCTGTGGCTTTAAGGAAGCCTACTGCTGAGGAGCAACTAACGCACTTAGTTAAGCACAATTGCATAAGCGGCTTTGACTTTTTTTTTCTCTTCTTTCTTTATGGCTTTCTTGCCAAAGCTCAATGGCTTTTTTCTGCATGGTTTTTACCATGCTATTTAATTCTCTATTTTCTTTTAAGCTCATGGCTTTTTTTCTTTATACTAAAGCTCAAGGCTTTTTCTCTATATTTTTTTATGGCTTTTGGCCGGCTACTCTGCTTCGGCTTTTGGCCGGCTCGCTTCGGCTTTTTCGGCTTTTGGCCGGCTACTCTGCTTCGGCTTAATTCTTAACTGGCCTCAAACTGAGTCAGAGGCTATGCTCTCTTGTTTCTACTCTTTTTGCTGGTCTCAACTGAGTCTGGCTTCTTCATTTTTTATGGCTTTTGGCCGGCTCGGCTTTTCGCCGGCTACTCTGCTTCAGCTTAATTCTTAACTGGCCTCAACTGAGTCAGAGGCTATGCTCTCTTGTTTACTACTCTTTTTGCTGGTCTCAACTGAGTCTGAGGCTATGCTTTTTCGTTGCTCTCCTTATTTCTTAGCTTTTCTTCTCTGCCTGCCGAGCCCCGGACGGACCACCATTTGTAAGCTGCCTGGTACCGAAAACCGGGAGGAAAAACTCTCGGAGGCAGAGTTAAGCTTTTACTACTTTTACCTTTTCTACATTGTTGACATTCATAGGGCTTCTCTCCAGTATGACCTTTGTTCATGTGAGTGAAGGGCATAGGACTTTGTGAAGGCTTTGCCACAAAGATTCCACTCATAGGGTTTCTCTCCATTATGTGTTCTCTGATATATACTAAATAAACTGGGATAAGGAAAATCTTTCCCATATACCTTACAATTAAAAAACTTGAATTCTCAGTGTGTGTGAACATGTGATTTTGAAGACTCATGAATGAAATAAAGGTTAGACCACCTTGTTTACATTTATAGAAATTCTCTCCAGCATGAGGACTTTCATGTCTTCTAAATAAAGAAGGAAAGCTAAAGGCTTTCCCACATACCTCACATTTGTATAAATTTTACCTCCACTTTGTGTTATCATGTGTCCTTGAACACCTGTGAGAGAAGAAATGACTTCACCACATTGTTTACATTCATAGCATTGCCAAGCAGTCAGTATGTGTTTCTTCATGAATTTGAATGCAACTGGGACAAATAAAGCCTTTCCCACATACTGCACTTTTATACGGTCCATCTTCTGTTTGTATTAACATTTGTGTCTGAACACTTTTGAGAGAAACCAGAGATGTTCTGTACTGTTTAGATTCACATAGCTTCACTTCAACTTCCTCATGCTTATCACGTATGTGTCCAGAGGGAGAAGAGATCTGCCTATGAAGGAATGAAGAACATTTGAAGTCTTTTGCACACGTAATACAGTTACATGGATTTACTCTATTAAAATTTTTCTTTGTCCAGTTAAGTATTGAAATCTCATTGAAAGTTTCTCCACACTATCTTCTTTGACTTTGAAGTTCCTCATATGCCTTCTTTAAAAGAATTTCCAACACATTATCAAAGCATGATTCATTCATGATATTCTATATATTTATACATCCTATGCTTACATTACTGGAAAAATCAGGTAAAAGCTAGGATGGGCTTACTTTCTTACCAACATCAGGTAAAGCCTAGGTTTGCTAACTTGTTCAATTTGCCTGAAAGTAAAGATATTGAAAAGAAACAATCAATTGCAACACAGCATACTTATGGCTATAGTCCAAATACTCGTATTCACATATGCAATTCCTAATACTTCTTGCATGTCAAGTACTTTGAAAAGACTGAATAACTTTTAGAAATAAGTATATATTTCTGGTAAGAAAAATCTTTATAAGAATAAATATATTTCAAGTTGTTCATATTATTTGATTTGTTTTGAAAAAATTATAAGACATTTTAGATTTCCTGAATGATTTCTTTTTTTTTAAATATTTATTTATTTGCTTAATTGTGCACAATGCGTTTTATTTGTACATGGTGTTGAGCTCGAACCCAGGCTGCACACATGCTAGGTGAGCACTCTACCACTGAGCCACAAATCCCAGCACATAAATGGTTTCTTTCTTTCTTTTTTTTTTTTTTTTTTTTTTTTTGGTACAAGGGATTGAACACAGGGGCACTCGACCACTGGGCCACATCCCCAGCCCTTTTTTGTATTTTATTAGAGACAGGGTCTCCCTGAGTTGCTCAGTGCCTCACCATTGCTGAGGCTGGCTTTGAACCCTCGATCCTCTTGCCTCAGCCTCCCAAGTGCTGGGATTACAGGCATGCACCACCGCACCTGGCTCAATGATTTCTTTATTGAGAAAAATTACCTTAGATTGCTCCCAGAATTCTTCCAAGTCTTTTTTTTTTTTTTTTTTTTTTTTTTGGTCTGATCTCAAGTTCTTGTCATCCCATTTTGTTACCTAAATTGACAGACCAGAATAATCATCCTCCTGAATTTTTGAGAACAAAATGCTTTTCCAAGTCCTAGGTGCATTTTCTGCTTTAATAATTCACCAAATAATTTTTTTTTATATTCTACTTAAGTGACTAAAAATAAACATGAGTTCTCTATTTCATTAATTAAAGAAATATCAGTATTACCTATAAAAGCCAGGTTTCTGAGGACTTCCAGCATCACATCTTTGTAAAGGTTCTTCTGGGATAGATCCAGCAAAGCCCACTCCTCCTTGGTGAAGTTTACAGCCACATCCTCAAAGGTCATCGAGATCTAAAATATTCCAGAAATATATAGTGTACTTCAAGATAGACTGAGAGGATAAAAAAATCTATACTCAGCATTCATGATGTTCACATGATTCTCTGGCTTCCGGATTAATTCCACAATATCACGATTTGGTCCATCAAAACTATAGTGCTGTCAATTAATCACACCTACTCCAACGGCAAACAGTAAAGTGTATTTCACCCTTCCTTTGGTGGGCTTACAATAAGTAATATAGTCTCCCGTGTCACTCCTAACTTCTTTGTTGGTTGAACCTCTATTATAAGTCCTAACAATGTCCTGTGCAGTACAGAGGTAATATTAGCACTCAGGATAATGTGTAGTCTTAGAATAGAAAAGTGACTGAGTAGAAAACTTTCGGATTCATAAAACTTAGCTTTTGAGACAAATCTGCCAACCACATTGGCTCACTGGGCCTCTACATTTAGTGCAGACCACATGGTGTCTACTGACCTTTTGTCTCCTTCTGAATGTCTATTGTTCCATCCTTGAAGAAGTGCCTACAATCAAAACACACCAACACTCTCTGTTCATGGGCTTACTAAGGAGCTTTCTTTATAGGCAATGTTTAGGCAATATTTTACAAAGTTTGTCACAATGTGTTAATTGGGGATTGAGCTAAACCTGTGTGATTACACCAAAAGATCAACTAGAAATTTGCAGGTGCTTTACTCCAGAACATATTTAGTCAACTAGTAAAGAACTGCAATGATTAATAAACACAACAATTTGATAATTTCTCATGGTTACTTTCAAAGCATAATGGGGTAATTGGAAAGATGTCACATGTCTTAGAAAAAACTCAATGGCCCAAAGATATCACCTTGTGTAATCAAAACCTTTACAAAGTTTTATATGTCTTAAAACAATCTTCTTGAATATATGGTAGACAGTACTTTTGTAAACCTTATAGCAACAATGGTTGTACAATGATTGTAAAAAGTCTTCTGAAAAAGAGCCAGTTAACTCAAATATGATACAGTCATGTGCCACATAAGCATGTTCTGCTCAAGGACATTTTGATCAGGGTTGGGCCACATGTGAAATGATTGTCTGTTGTAAAAGAGTTTTCTCCTACCTAAATAATGCTGGTGCAAACAAACCTAAGGCAAAAGCACTTCCAGGGTGTAAAAAAGCAGCAGGTTTGCAACCAAGAGTTCTCAACTATCTAACACTGTTTGGGTGCTAAATGAGACACTCCATGTACACGTCTAAGCATGTTTTGATCTGCACAGTGATGGAACAACCAATAAGAGCACCTACTAGAATGTGCCCATGCACTGACACAAAACCATACTTAAGGACTTAAATGCATGAGCTCCTGAGCAGCACAGTATCAGCAGTGGTGAGCAAAAATCAAGAAAAATCCTTTAGTGTGCTGGCCTTCACAGGATAAAAACATAAGTGAAAGCTGGTGTCTGAGACAGATCAAAATGATTTCCAGGCAAACTGGAATCTAGTTGGCAAAAGCTCTCTATTCTGTAGAAAAACATCTTTTTATTATACTTTTGAATGTGAAAGACTAAAACTCTTTTAAGAAGCTTACAAGATTTAGTTTTTATTTATTTTATTTATTTATGTTTGGAAAAATTAAAAAAAAAAAAAAAGCAGGCATTGAATTCACGGGACTTATCCACAATGTCACATCTCCAGCACACTTGTCATTTTGAGACAGTACTAACTTGCTCAGAGCCTTGTAAGTGGCTGAGGTTAAAATTTACCTTTATGACCTTCTGGCTCAGCCTCTCCAGATGCTAGGATTATAGGCATGCACCACTCCACCAGTGGAAATTTAATTTTATATAAGAATAAGCTAAACAATTCTATAAAGATGATAAGCCTTTTAAAAAACTTAACACCCATTTCAAAATGACACAACAGGGAGTGTGGAACCATTACAGTAATTCTATGAAATAAAACAGAATAGAAACCTTGGTAACATTGTGGTTCTGCCATAAAGTAGAAGATAATAGAGCCCCAAAACAACCTCACTCAAATATACTCAATTCTTCTCTGTAGAAGGTGATTTATATTTAAGTTGAAGAAAACACAAGCAGAACAATTAGCTCAAAAACATCATTATGCCTGAAAGCTCTGACAGGTTCACAACATTTACATGAAGCAGTCAGAAGAACAGTGGAGGGCAGCAAAAACAGCATGACCTGCACTAGCCCTTCACAATTGCCTTACTGGTGTAGGATAGCAGCCTGACATCCCAGTGTGAGACCTTGGAAACTACTCAATTGTACAAACACAGCATATCTTATTCAAGTCTGGGAAATTTGTATTAAAATAATGGAACAATATTAATGTCCAAAGCAACCTCTCACTCTCCTAAGTCTGAAGTGATCACTGTGAAAAAGTAGCAGGATTTCCTTAAACTAATTTGAGTAAACCAACAGCCTGCATCAGACAAGAACAGCAAATTACTTTCATCCACTCAACCATCACCTAAAATCTGATAAAGAAAGATTCAGAGAGAGAGCGTTTCTTTTGTGAATCAGATTTCAAAAACACCCAGGTTTAGGAGGCTAAGGCAGGAGGCTCC
Organism: Tamias sibiricus; assembly: GCA_025594165.1. Taxonomy (NCBI): domain Eukaryota; kingdom Metazoa; phylum Chordata; class Mammalia; order Rodentia; family Sciuridae; genus Tamias; species Tamias sibiricus. Next base: position 3,215,723 of record CM046667.1, on the reverse strand, counting down.
CAAGTTCAATAACAGTCTCAGCTAATTAGTTAGGCCCCAAGCAAGTTGGCAAAACCCAGAATCAAAACAAACAAAGATAAAAATTGAGGTTGGTGGAGCTGGGTCTTGGCTCAGTGGTTAAGCAGCTGTAGGATCACTCCACAGTATGCATCTCACAAAATAAACCACCCAGGTGTTCTCAGAAGGATAGGAAGCCCACAAAGACCAGAATGACACTTTTCAGAGAGAATCAAAACACACCTGCTCAGCACTGGTTTCTCCAGAGGCTGGATTCCCCAGAGTAAAAGCACAAAAGAGTTTTCCATAGAAACATTAAGATTTAAAGCAGAAGCCCCAGCACATCTACCCACAAAATCAAGAGGACAAAGCTTTTGCTGTTTTTACTGCACTTTTTTACCTTCTTGTGTAGGAGGAAATGAGGCCAAGGTACACTGAGATCTGAAAGCAACAGTTTATTAGTGCCACCACAGCCCAGAGGAATAATTCCCAAAGCCTAGCCTTGAGCACAGCAGGACTTTTACTTTGATACATAAACAATTTTGAGAACATCAAGGCAAGGGAGTTGGGCAATATATTGGAGAGAAAATTTAATATTTCTTATATGGGCACAAGCTTGTCAAAAGTCTAAAGTCTCTGGTTATACATATTAGGGCCTTTTAGTACACTAAACCTAAAAGGGTTTGTTCTTTCCATGTTACTTTGTTGATTCTGCTACTGTGTACCTACAGCAGCTTCAAGCCTCCATGGTGAAAAGTTACAAAGCAGAGCTGCTGTGTGTCAGTCTGCAAAAACACATTCTCTCAGCTCTTAAATTGCTAAAGTTACCATTCTGCCCTTCACACTGGCATTCAGGAAAATGTGTCAAAAAAGCTGAAAGCAAACTAATGCACTAAACAGCATATACAACATAGTCTCTAGGCAAATACATGAAGCCTTCAACAAACTAGAACAGCAGCATTGGAGAAAGGGGAAAAACACATTTTCATTCACTTTAAACAACAACACAAAAGTTGTACAAAGAATATTGAAAAACAGGAAAACATGGCTCATGAGCGAAAAATAAACCACTTGACATTTATCATGGAGAAAGATCAAGCTCCAAAATCCTTAGGCAAATGCACTTTCTATTCATTTATTTATTTTTTTTTTTTTTTTTGTTTTATTAAAAGACTGAACCCAGAGGTGCCTAACCAATGAGCCACATCCACAGCCCCCCCCTTTTTTTAAAATATTTATTTACAGCCCTTTTTAAAAAATTATTTCTATTTTGAGAGAGAAAATCTTCAAGTAGTTCAGCACCTAAGCTGTAGAGGCTTCCTTTGAACTTGAAATCTTCCTGACTAAGACTCTGAAGATGCTGGTAGTACAGGTATGTGCCACTGTAGTGGCCTTAGGATAAACTTTCAATTGATTGTACTGAATATTTAATATGAATGCACCTGAAACAAAGTAAAAATATATCAGGCAGAGACATACGAAAGTGCCCAGGACAATGAAGAATCCACAATTACACTGGAAGATATCACACAACTTTGTTGGGTCTGAGACCATGTAGCAAAGTAGCAGACAGGAGAGCTTCCCTGACCATTAGCCAACAGCAAAATACACAGCCTTCTCAGGATCACAGCAAGACTCCCAGCAACAGCCAACATTCTAAGCCACAAACCATACCTCAACAAATGTGAAATCCCAAGTATGCTCAAAAAACATCCATGTTAAAGAAGAAATCAGAACAGAAGCAAGTGGAAAGCCTTAAGCAATATGATTTGCAATCCAGGTCTTTTTAAACAGACACAGAAGGAAGAGGTGAAAAAGGGGAAAATTTGACCATGTTGAGAAAATTGAAATGTAAAAGTTCAACGTGGGAAAACACCACAGATGGTGCTTTGGTGGTATCTATAGCATCCATATCACATTTCAGAAAAGAAGAGCTAAAACAATTCTTCAACTTTCCACTTAAGAAAACCAGAGAAAAAGAAAATAAAGGTAAAAGTAAATTAAACACAGGCATGTAATGAAGAGGGTTTTGATGAAACAACAATCTGGAAACCAACAGTCTGCAAAACCAAGTTCTTCATGTAAACATCAGCGTTTCTGATAAACCAATATGAGGCTAAGGAAACAGAAGACAGGGTGGGGTTATGACTCAGTGGTACAGTGCTTGCCTAGTACCAGTGAGGCAGTGGGTTCAATCCTTACCACCTAAAAATGTAAATAAATAAAATAAAGGTATAAGAAATATAATAACATTAAAGAAATAAGAAAACAGAGGACAGAGAAATGACCCACTTAAAATTAAAAGAACATCCTTATAATTGATGGGCACTGGAAGAATATCATGAACCTGTCCTTGAAAAATTTTAGATAACTTAGAAGAACTGGCCTAATACTTTGAGAGAGACAATTTCCTACAACTTACACAGAAGAACTAGTACACAAAAAGGGTGAGCCCATGCCTACTGAAGAAACTGAATCAATATCTAATTACTATGTATAAAGAAAACATAGAGCCGGGTGGTGGCGCATGCCTGTAATCCCAGCACTTTGGGAGGCTGAGGCAGGAGGATCGCGAGTTCAAATCCAGCCTCAGCAATGGCGAGGCACTTAGCAACTCAGTGAGACCCTGTCTCTAAATAAAATACAAAAAAAAAAAAAAAAGGGGGGGGGGGGCTGGGGACATGGCCCAGTGGTCGAGTGCCCCTGAGTTCAATCCCTGGTACCACAAAAAAAAAAAAAAAAAAAAAAAAAAAAAGGGCTTTGACACATCATACAAACTTTCACAAAGAACTTAAGGACTGCCAGCAATTTTTACATTGTATTTCAGAATGCAGAAAAAAAGTAAACTCCTCCTAATTTCATTGGAGGCATATGATACAATATTATCAAAATTAAGTTGATAAAATAAAAAAGCTATGAATTAATCTCATGAGCTTAAATGAAAAATACTTCATAAACATTACTTAACTGAATCCAAACATAAATGATAATAATTATACACCAAATACAAGAGAGAATTATTACACCTATGCAAGACTGATTCAAAATTTAAAAACCAATTAACATCATCCATCACACACACACACACACACACACAAAAAAACACACACATAAAAAAGCAAAATAATGGATATTATGATTATATCAATACCTAAAAAGAAAATTCAGGAATAATGAAAAGACATATTCCCACTCAAAAATACACAAATTTCTTTATACAGAGACACCATGATCCTCTACTATATGTGAAATAAAGCAAATAATTATGAAAATCAATGAAATGACATCAGGGTTGTACAACATATGTTTAAGAAATAGGACTGTTGTCATACTGGACAACCATAAGCTGGGCACAGAACCAAACCCATGATCCCTGGACCCAGGGGGCCAGGTAGAAAGATCACAATTTTGAGGCCAGCCTGGTTGTTTAGCACGACTATCACAATATTTTAAATAAATAAATAAATAAATAAATAAATCACAAAAAGGCCTCAGACTGTAGGTAAATGGTAGAGCACCTTGAGTCCAAAACCAACCACACACACACACACACACAAAAAAAAAAAAAAAAAAAATTAAAATAAAAAAAATAAAATAAACACACACTGCATTTTTATAGCACAAAGAAAAAAATAGAGAAATTCTTATAAATAAATCTGAGAAAAATATTTTGACAAAAAGTGCAAGCTTCTAAACAGAGTATAAAAGACCAGGCTAATATGTGCAGATATTTCATTTTAATAGTTGGGAAGACTCAGTGTTATCATCAATTTTTATATATTTCAGTTACAGATTCAATAAAATACCAATAAAACATCTTTACAGTTACATTTTCAGTTATACAAAACCCAGAATGACCAACAGAGTAATAAAAATTAAATTCATAGGATGGGCACTACCTGAGTTTAAGAACTACTAAAAACCTAAAATCATCACGACAGTGCAGTATTTGGCAGAGTATAAATATATTCTAATGATATTTGACTAAGAAGCAAATGAAAAATCAGTGGAAAATATTTTTTTCTTGGAAAATGTTTCCAGTGACCTTTTACATTAACATGCAAAAAATGATACACATTTATTTCACAAATGTCACAGTGTTAGCTCTCAGTGAAGACTCTGTTTACAAGTAGGGCAGAAAACTTGGGCTGCAGCTCTAGAACAGCACCTATGTGTCAAGTAGAAGTCTATGGATTTAGGGCTGGGGTTGTGGCTCAGTGATAGAGCACTTGGCTAGCATGTGCACTGTCCAGGTGCGATCCTCAGTACCACGTAAAAACAAAGGCATTGTGTACAACTAAAACAAATAAATAAATATTTTTTTAAAAATAAGAAGTCTTTGGATTCACTGGCTGGTCCCTAAAAATTGTCCATATATTCTACAACTAAATTCAAAATTTAGAACTTCACAAAAATTACACAGAATTACTTATTTATATGCAAACCTGGGTTGGTGTGATGGCTTCACAGGCAATAAGAAAAAAAACATCATCTATGAGTGAAAAACTTTTAAATAGAACTTTGTTGAAAGGAATTTTTTATATTTTGAAACTTACACTTATGAGAATGGAAGAGAAGCTAAAGAACTGGATAAAATGTTTTCACAATACATAATGACAGTGGACTGTCATTCATCTCATACATACACACACACACACACACACACACAAAAAAACTTGTTAACACAGCAAGAAACCAATTTGAAAAAATGGGCAGAAGATCTGAAAAGTACTCACTCAAGAAACATAAACAGAAAATACATTTGTGAGATGTTCACCAGCATGTCTTTAGGAAACTGCAAACTAAAAAAGAGGTTCAACAAAATACCCACTATACTGGTAAAATGCCAAACATCAACAGCACTAAAAGACAGTAGAAACATAAATCACCAAGAACAATTTCCTTGCTCATGTGAATGGAAAGGAGAACAGACTCTCTGTAAGACAGACATTCTTCCCTAGGTGAGGGCAGCATCATCCTGAAAATATGGTGGCTTGGATGAAATAAAAGTTGGAAGAACAAGGCAGCAGCACTCGATGCAACCCAGTTTCTTCTCAAATGGATTTTCCACTGCTGTTGTGATCACGTAATGATACCACACTCTCCCTTCATCACTCTTCCAAAGCAAACTCTGCCAGTGATTCTCCAGGGATTTTCTAGAAGCATTGGATCACAGACTAGGGTAGTACCATTGGTCCCTCTTGTTCTGAAGCTTCAGTATCTACTGCTCAGCTACTAGCACTCTCTCTAGCCTGCAGATGGCCATTGTGGACTGTTCAGCTTCTGGTCAGGTAAGAAAATATAAAAATCTCCTTTTCTGAAGCATTCTTGCTGTTGATTTTTTTTTTCTGTAGACAATTCTGACTAATACACTATATAAGCCTACAATACCTCAGAAAAATAAATTTAATAAATAAGTGAATAAACTACCATACATGGAAGATTCACAAATTATAATAAACATAATAAACAATATTACATACTGAATACATTTTCTATAATAATGCAAGAACAAAGAAAAGAGAAAGATTTATATTTACAAATTTCAAAACTATGGAGAAAAGAAAGAAGAGACTGACTTTTAATACTCTTTCCATCTATAGAGAAAAGGATGGTTTATCTTTAAGGGTAAATATAATTGCTGGTATAGTGGTGTACACGTAAAATTTTAGCAAGTATGGAGGTCAGGGCAGGAGGATGACAAGATTGAGGTCAGACTCAGTCACTTAGCAAAAACCGTCAGACATTTAATGAAACTTGGTTTTAATAAAAACTAAAAATTGGGGGAGTGGGGCTGTCACTCATTGGCAGTGCACTTGCCTACCATGTGTGAAGTAATTTCTATGATTTTTATATTCACACACACACAAATAAAAAAAATTAACAAAAGTACGGCATTTTGTCCATTTACCACTAAGACAAAATTTAAAATAACTAATAAGAAAAGAAAAACGCTGTGGATATGTACAATGGTCAAGCAATTCTGGGTTTAATCCCTAGTGAAACACCTACCCAGAAAGAAAATCCTTTCACAAATTTAAAACTACTTTTGGAGGGACAACAAGCATGAGCAAGTCCTGGCTTGAATCCCCAGCATTCAATACACAAGTAAGTAAATTAAGTAATAATTTACAAAGTAATTGTCTTTTGCTGGGTAGTAGATTGATAGTAGAGCATTTGCCAAATATGCATAAGGTACTGGGTTCAATCTTCAGCACGCCACAAACACACACACACACACACACACACACACACACACACACACACACACACAAATCTAAACTAAAATACATGTAATGTATGACAAAAAAAATTATAATAGAAAACATACAAAATAAGAGGGAGAAAATACAGTTAAATCAATGGAAAGACAATACACTTTTAACCAAGAAAATTAGAGACTGAAATTCTGCATGATCTACACGCTCTGGAAAACACATTGAGCATTTTAGTAAATTTTCTGAAATCCAAGGCCAGTAGAGCTCTGCTTGTTGGTGAATTTCAGAAAAACTACTTCTAAAAATGGAAAGAGTAGACCATATCTAAGATCAGCCAAAAGGTGGCACAGATCACAAAGAGTATATACTGAGTATTTATGTAATTCACAAATTTCAAAAGCTAAGAATCTCGCTCCCAAAGGTGTAATCCAAGGACAAAGCAATGTTTTTTAATACCTAGTTTTGAACACAGAGGCACTTTACTGCTGAGACATATCCCAAGTCTTTTATATTTTGCTTTAAGACAGAGTCTCACCAAGTTGCACAGTCTCGCTATGTTTGTAAAACTCTCCTCAAACTTGAAATCTTTCTGCCTTAGCCTCTGGAGAAGCAAGATTACATGTGTGCATGACTGCACCTTACTGAAAATTAGGATATTTAACAAATAAAAATGTAAGTAGACTTTTTAAAATCTACTTCTTTATTCCTTCTTTTCATAATATTTCATCATATTTGGTTCTGAATCAACAAACTTTGGCCTCAAGTAAGTGAGCAGATTATTTTACAGTAATAAACACAGAAAATCCTGGTGCTAAGGGAGCAAACCTCTAAGGCTCAAAGGGCAGTTAAGGTCCCTGTCAGCTGGTATATCCCTCCCACCTGGTGGTGGTCACTAAAATACTCTAGGATCACCCTCCCAGGAGACCTGGACCATGACTCCAGTGTATGAGACTTTTAAGATTTGCACAGCACTGCACAAGGGTGGATGGATTTTATGCTCTGGGAGAGTCTTTGTTGTCACAACTGTGAGAGAATGCAAGAGTCAGAAATCACTGCTGACATGGACACTCAGAATCAACTTCCACAGACTGACTGTTTACCTGTTTCCACAGATCTTGTGGAAAACAATGTCCAAATTAGTTATCCATGTAGATGAGGCTGGTTCCAGGGGATTCCTTAGCTTCAAGGTCCTCACCTGCTCCCCTGAGAGGATGCACACCACACCTTATGCTGTCCACAGAAAAGAACTGACCCAGAGCCTAAAATTTTTTGAATCATGCAGGGAACAAGAGAGCAGTGGGCTCCTTGTGGCATACCCAGAAAGTATAGTGGCTGAGGATTTAGGACCTTATGAAGTGTCCAAGGTCCTAAATCATCAGTACACTTCTCTGCCCATGAAATGATGATATGGTGTCTAAACCTAAGAAAGATGAAATGACAAGCATAGAATTTTTACATGTATGCAATGAAGTTCCCTGTGAAGTTTCTTAACTTCAAATAACATTCAGACACTTGACTTTGGCTAACTAGACCACCATGAAGGTGGAAAGACAAGGTTCTGTATGGGGAGCAAAATTTATCTTGGGCTATCTTAAGCCTTTTAACAGCCAATTACCTTAATTTCTGTATTAGACAAAAAAAAAATCTCAAATCTAATTAACTTCTCAGAATATATTACTTACCTTACCAGATGTATGACCCCCATTTTCCAAATATAAAAACACAATAAAAGACCTGCAGGAAGAAATTCCCCCCTTTTTACTATGAAATGATACCATCAGTGCAATTGTTTAATGTGTTAATACATACCTTTATTTATATAAAAGCTTATGTAGGCCAGGCACAGTGGTGCTCAACTGTAATCCCAGCAGCTTGAGAGGCTGAGGCAGAAGAACTGCTAACTTCAAAGCCAGCCACAGCAACTTCGTGAGGCCCTAAGAAACTTAGTGAGATCATGTTTCAAAATAAAAATATAAAAAGGGCTGGGAATGTGGCTCAGAGTTTAAGTGCCCCTTCGTTCAATCCCCCTTTCCCTCTCTAAGCTCTAAGAAAGTGTCTGTGTGTATATATATGTATACTTATGAGGTAATAACTACCGGGTGAGAACCATACATCATTTAGAAAAATTTGAAACAATGTTGCTGAGTATGGTCAATAATGTTTTATCAAAATCAACTATTTTCCTTAGCTGGGATTGTCAATGCCTTTAATCACAATAGCTTTAGAAACTGAGGCAGGAGGATCACAACTTTCAGCCAGGCTGGGCAACATAGCCAGACACTGTCTTAAAATAAAACTTAAAAGGGCTGAAGATGAAGGACAATAGAATAAATCAGAAATTATTACCCTATGTGTGTAATCAACTACATGACTGGAGTGAATCTACATCATGTTCAATCAGGAAAAGAAGCAGTTTTACTCAATTTATATATGGTGTGTCTGTAAGGTCTATGCTTATCATCTAGGTGGCCATCTTAAGTGACAGCCGCCATTTTAAGGCTCCCCAAACCAAGGACATTTTTTTCTTTTAAATTTTTTTATTTGTCTTAATTAGTTATACATTACAGTAGAATGTATTTATGCTTTTTTTTTTTTTTTTTTTTTTTTTTTTTTTTTTTTTGATACCGGAGATTGAGCTCAGGGGCACTCTACCACTGGGCCACATCCCCAGCCCTTTTTTGTATTTTTACTTAGAGACAGGTTCTCACTGAGTTGCTAAGTGCCTTGCCATTGCTAAGGGTTGCTTTGAACTCGTGATCCTCCTGCCTCAGCCTCCCAAAGTGCTGGGATTACATGAGTGCACCACCACACTACCACTTTGATGTATCTTACATAGATGGGATATAATTTCTCATTTTTCTAAGTATACATGTTGCAGAAGCACATTGGTCATGTAGTCACATATATACAAACAGTAATACTGTATGTTTCATTCTACTATCTTTTCTTTCCCCAAATCCCCTCCCTCCTCTCTTTTCACTTCCCTCTACCTAATCTAATTTAACCCTATTATTCTTTAGTGTGCCCCTACCTGCATCTTATTGTGAGTTAGCATTCACATATTAGAAAAAAACTTTTGATCTTTGGTTTTGTGGGATTGGCTTATTTCACTTAGCATAATATTCTCCAACTCCAACAATTTACTGGAAAAGGTTATAATTTTATTTCTTTGAAGCTGAGTTAAATTCTATTGAGTATATATACCACATTTTTTTATCTGTTCATCTTGAAGGATACCTACTTTGGTTCCATATTCTAGCTACTGGAAATTGAGCTCCTATAATACTGATGTGAGTGTGTCATTATAGTATGCAGACTTTAAGTTCTTTTAGGTATAAACCAAGGAGTGTGATAACTGGGTGAAATGGTGGTTCCTTACCCAGTTCTCTAAGGAACCTCCTTACTGCTTTCCATAGTGGTTGCATCAATTTGCAGTCTCACTAGCAATGTACAAGTGTCCCTTTTCCCCCCTTTTGCCAACATTTATTATTGCCTGTGTTCTTGATGATTGCCATTCTGACAGGAGGGAGATAAAATCTTAGAGTAGTTTTTTTTTGTTTTGTTTTGTTTTGTTTTTATACCAAAGATTGAACTCAGGGGTGCTCAACCACTGGGCAACATCCACAGCCTCTTTTTTGTATTTTATTAGAGAGAGGGTCTCAATGAGTTGCTAAGTGCCTCACCATTGTTGAGGCTGGCTTTGAACTCACAATCCTGCCTCAGCCTCCCAAGTGATGGGATTACAGGCATTCACCACCATACCCAGGTTTTGAGTAGTTTTGATTTGCACTTTCTAATTGCAAAAGATGTTGAAGACTTTTTTGTATGTTTTTTTTTTTTTTTTTAATAGTACCAGGGATTGAACTCAGGGGCACTTGACCACTGGAATTACAGGTGTGCACCACTGTGCCTGGCTTCTATTTTTCTTGATCTATTGTATTTCTTTTTCTGAGAAGTGTTTGTTCATTTTCTTAGCCCATTTATTGATATGGCGGTTAATTTTTTTGCTGTTAAGTATTTTTGTGTTGTTTATATATCCTACAGACTTATGATTTATCAAAGTTGAATGTGGTAAAGATTTTCTTCCAATCTGTAGGCTCTCTCCTCTCATTATTAATTGTTTATTTTGCTGAGAAGAAACTATTAATTTGAATCCATCCCATTTAGTGATTCTTTATTTTACTTTTTGTACTTTAGCACTCTTATTAAGAAAGTCAGATCCTAGTCAGATTTGGGCCTATATTTTCTTCTATGGGTGCAGGGTCTCTTTTCTAGTTCATAAGTCTTTGATCAACTTTGAGTTGATTTCTGTGCAGGGTGAGAGTTAGAGGTTTAATTTCATTTTGATGTATGTGGATTTCCAGTATTGCCAGCACCATTTGTTGAATAGGCTATCTTTCCTCCAGTTAATATTTTTGGCATTTTTGTCTAGCATGAGATAACCCTATTTTTGCGGGTTTATCTCTTTGTCTTCTGTTGTGTCCCCATGGTCTAGAAGTCTTTCTGGCCTCAAGAGCCTTTCAGAGAAAAGCTCACCACTCCCTCATACCAGCCCCACCCTTAACGGCCTTCATTCTTTCAAACCAAATGTCTTCCCAACCCGACCCTAAATCTCCCACATTAGGACCCACCTGATCTAATCCCAGAACCTCCCCCATAGAAATCTGTTACCCCAAAACCCTTGCTGCTCACTCCTGAGTCATTCTCCCTCATCCATGGAGGGATATGCCTTCATGTGTTAGCTCTGACACATAAACCCTTGTGTGTATGTCTGCCTAATCTCCATCTTTCATTACTAGCTCTCCTGTTTCCAGGTTTCTCACTTTCATTTCAGTGTCAAAATGCATTCTATAAGTAATGAAAACAAATTTATATAATTAAATAATTTATGTCAATAATGGAGGGCTGGGTATCTAGCCCAAGATTCCATATCCCTAAGACCTATAAACAATTGCCTCATTTTATTTAAAGCAGTTAATTTGACTAAACACTGGGAAGTATTAAGTGATTATTATTTCCCTTCAGGAATAATATTCACAAATAGAAAACAAATGCTTTCAAAATTCTCTTCTTGCCAGGGATAGTAGCAAAAACCTGTAATCCCAGAGAATTGAGAGTCTGAAGCAGGAGTTTTACATATTGGAGGCCAGCTTCCAAAAAAAGTAGAGCCAGATCTCAAAATGTAATATAAGAATGGGTGGGGAGACAGGGCACTGGGCATGTCTCTGATAAAACTTCCGTAGTTTCAATCCCCAATATAAAAAAAAATTAATACTTTAATAGATGTTTAATAAAAATAGACTGTGTCCATTTGAAACATAGTAGTAAGAAGAAATGTTTGATGATGCTGTGAAGTGGACAGGAAGGTGGCAAATTAGTACATGAGGCAACTATAATTTGAAGGAACTACAGCAGCCTTTGGAGGAGCTCAACTGGGAGCAGAAAAGTGGACTTGTGACACTGCTTTCTACACATTTGGAAGAGTGGATTCATACAACAAGCAGGGAAGTGAGGGGACTCCAGGTGTCACTGCCTGAAGCGGAAGTCGCTTGGAGCAGCGAACGCCACAGGAAAATTCGGAGGCAGGATGAAAATGAAAAAAGGTCTTTTATTCTTCTTCTCTCTCCAGCTCCAGCAATCACTCCAAATGCTCTAACTCCAACCACCACATTCTTCTTCCCCACACACACTAACGAACCTCACCCAGTTATATACATATAGCTTTAACAAGGACACGTGCTTACAGCTCAAGCTTACAGGTGCGTCACGCAGTGTTCACGGGCATACAAAGATTCTTTGAATAATGTATTAATATCAGGTGAAAACTAGAACATCTTTTATGGCTCTCAGCTAACCGCAATCTTTAGCTATCTCCTTGATTATATGCTCCTTCATTTCCCCCTTTTAGTTTTAAAAGAGGGGATGTTCTAGGACGTCCATGTGCAACCGACATTCTTACCCGTCATGGGAGTCTAGGCTGTCCTGACTCCTGGCTTAGGTTGACATGCCGGCCACATTAGACTGTCCCGTGCGACTGTGCCGTGTCTGAGGTTGTCCCCTTCTGGGGATCTTACCCATCATAGGCTAACCAGCCATCCAATAGAGCCCTTCAGGATTGACTGTGTGTTTAACAGCCGTCCAATTTTTAGGAGATGCTGCGGCTTTAAGGCGGCAAGCCTATTGCTGACGAGCCAAGTTTCCATAGCGTATCAAGTTCTTTAAGCGAATCAGCTGCCCTTAGTTTCATCAAGTAATGCACTGAGTTCTCTTAGACAAATACCCGCAAGGCATTGTCCCGTAATGTCCCAAAATAATGGAAAATCAAAATGTCCATAAGTTATAACACATAGATTCAGGAGGCCCCATGCATGCAGAGCAGAGGCCACACTGCTGGTTAGGTTGTTGATGCTTGAGCAGCAGGGATGCTTGCAGCAACTGCGGTCCCTGCAGTTGTAGCAGCAGCCGTCTTTTTTATGTCTAGACATTTTCACCGGCAAATCTTCAGGGCCCACTACCTAAAAACTCAAGCATCCATTATTAAGGGAAAGGCAGTTCTATTCCAGCACTGAGATCAAAAAGTGAGCTGTCAAACTAAAAAAAAAGAATTATTAGAGTAGAAAATAAAAGTTGATCTCTGCTCACACACATTGCTGCTTAAGTTCCCACAAACATAAGCTGGCAAAATATCACATTCAGAAATAATCAAAGAGAAACTGAGGGTGTTTACTGCATTAAAGATAAAGAAAAGCTAAAGGCATTTTGGAAAAATAATTTGTTAGCTGGAATCCTCGAGTCTCTATATACACAGCAATCCTATACCTGTTGAAATAATTCAAATTAATCAGCTATTAAACAAATGAAGTTAATAACAAATAAATGATCCTCTGTCGGAACACCAAAATATCAGGTTATACAACATTAAACATATTCACAGCTGAAGAGAAGTCCCGAAGACAACTATAAATCAAAATTGATTATCATTATAATTGATTATCTAATTAAAATATTCTGAACTTATATAAATATCTATTTATCTATCTATCTATCTATTGATTATCAAATTAGAATATTCTAAGCTTAAATGAATTAACGTTATTTGTTATTTGGATCTATATCTATCTACCTTTTTTTTTTTAAGCGCTTAATTATTTGTGACGTCACACTAGACAGACGCACATATAAACATATTTGTGACATCACATTAACATGAAATTCAGACAAATGCACAGACATAAAGACATATATAAAAGAGAAAAAAAATTACAATTGTGTATACACTGAAGAGAGATCTTCTTGTCCCGGCCGGGAAGAATGAAATTTAAGTTGTAAATTTAATGGAGGACTCTTTTAAGGGAATCACTCCATACCTTCATTTTGGTCCTCTTGATTTTGTACTTGTTTATTCAATCTAGACTCCTCAATAACTTCGTCTTGATCCTTTTGACTTTGTACCTGCTTTATCAATCTAGATGGTATCCATATTGGAGAGGATTCGTGCTTTGGAAAAACACAAACAGATCCTCTCCCCAAAATTAATACTAAGTCTGGACCCTTCCATGTACCTGAGAGAACATCCTTCCAGTAAACCAAAGGTTTATGTTGTTGGTGTGGGTTCCAGTGTCTATCTCCAGCCGAATGTCCATTAGAATCTAAAGTTAAGAAATTTAGGGTGAACAGGGCAACTGCCAATCTGTCCTTAGGATTTTTCCAGTTTCCATCTTTTTGCTTTAGTAACATATTTTTAAGTGTCCGGTTTGCTCTTTCAATTATTCCTTGTCCCTGAGGATTATAAGCGATACCTGTTTTGTGGATAATATTGAACTTTGTACAAAATTGTTTGAAGGATGTGGATGTATATGCAGGGCCATTATCTGTTTTAAGCATTTTGGGGATGCCCAATGCAGCAAAAGCTTGCAGACAATGAGATATAGTATCTTTAACTTTTTCTCCGGAATGTAAAGAAGCAAAAATCATGCCTGAGCATGTATCTATGGTGACATGAATAAATCGTAATTTTCAAAACTTGGCTCAAGTGTGACATCCATCTGCCACAAATGATTGGGCATCAAAACTCGTGGGTTAAGCCCATAATGTGGATTGGGCAAAAGTGTTACACAAGATGGACATTCTTTTACAATTCTACGAGCTTGTTCTTTTGTGATTTTAAATTTTTGTCTTAAGGTAGTGCTGTTAACGTGGAACTGGGAATGAAATAAAGTAGCTTGTTGTACTGTAGTAAATATAAATATTGTTTTAGTGAGGGCATCAGCTTTTTGATTACCTTCATGGAGAGGACCAGGCAGATTAGTGTGAGCTCTTATGTGACCTATAAATAAAGGTTCTTTTCGTTGCCATAGGAGATTTTGGATTTGAGAAAACAATTTAAAAGCTGGAGTATGTATGTGGTGCTATTGGACCTGCTAGCTCCAAGTTTGGGACAGCATGTACAATATAATGGCTGTCTGAAAAAATATTCATAGGCTGTTCTTTAAAATTTTCCAGAGCTATTATTATAGCTTCGAGTTCCACTAATTGAGCTAATTTTTGATTAGTGATATGAATCATTTTTTCATTTTGAGTGACTACTGCAGCTGTACCGTTAGAGGATCCATCTCTAAATACATTAAATGCTTTAGGAATGGGTTTTTTTTATTACCTGTGGGAATATGATAGGATGGTTGATACAAAAGGACAGTATAGGAGTTTTAGAAATATGATTGTCAAAATTTGCAGAAGTAGAGCATCTAGCTATAGCCCAATCATTATCATTGAAGCACAAATATTCAACCTGTGACGATGAATAAGGAGTAATAATAGTAGCAGGATGAATTCCAAATATTTTAGTAGAGGTTTTAAGTCCTTGAAGAATAAGTTTAGCCACCATGGAGGTATAAGACTCAATTGTACTTTTAGGAGAGACAGGCAAATGTATCCATAATATAGGTCCCTGTTGCCAAAATACTCCTGTTGGAGTATATTGTGAAGGAATAATAATCAATATTAGTGGTTGTGCAAAATCAAATCTATCGCAATGGGATCTTTCAATGGCCTGTTCTACTAATTTTAGAGCTCTCCTGGCCTCAGGAGTTAATGTTCGAGGTGAGGATGGGTCAGGGTTCCCACGAAGGATGTCAAATAAGGGTTTTAATTGTCCAGTAGTGAGGCTTAGTGTAGGGCGAAGCCAATTAATGTCACCCAGTAATTTTTGGAAATCATTGAGGGTGGTCAAATGTTCTTTAATTATTAGAATTTTTGGGGGTTTAACAAAAAGTATCCATGATTTTAAAGCCTAAATATAGTATAGGTGATCTGCTTTGAACTTTTTCTTCTGCTATATATAATCCATATTTTTTTAGATTTTTTTGTTATTTCACTAAATATATTAAATAAGATTTGTTGATTAGGGTGAGCTAATAAAACATCGTCCATGTAGTGTAGACACAGAAGGTCTTGATATTTGTTTTTAATGGGCTGTATAGCTCTGTCCCCATATAGTTGGCACAGTGTAGGGCTATTTGCCATTCCCTGCGGCAATACTTTCCATTGATATCTTTTATCAGGGCCATTATTATTAGCAGAAGGAATTGAAAAAGCAAACCTGGGGTCATCCAGAGGATGTAGGGGAATGGAAAAGAAACAGTCCTTTATATCAAGGGTTATAAGGTAATATTTTTTTGGAATAGCTACAGGATTAGGAAGTCCAGGTTGAGTATGGCCCATAATTTGCATTGTTTTGTTAATTTGTCTTAGATCTTGTAATAGTCTCCATTTTTATGATTTTTTCTTAATTACAAATATGGGAGAATTCCAGGGAGAGGTGGAAGGCTCTATGTGTCCTGCTTCTAATTGTTCTTTAACTAATTGATGGGCCGCTTGCAATTTTTCTTTGGATAGGGGCCACTGAGGGACCCAAACTGGCTTATTAGAGAGCCATGGTATTTTTAAAATTGTTTTCTCAGTGGCCCCTAGAAAAAAATGTCCTTTGCCTTTTTTATTATGATTAGGGTTTTTATTCTTAACACCTGCAGGCTTGGTCACTAGGTGTAGCCCCATTTGATGTAAGATATCTCTTCCCCATAGGGTAACTGGCAAGCTGTTTAAAACATAGGGTTTTAATGTTCCTGTATGGCCTTTATTGTCTTGCCAATTTAAGATTACAGCACTTTGAGCTGGGGTATTACTGTATCCCAAGCCTCTTAAACTGGTTGAGGCTTTCTGTAGAGGCCAGTGCTTGGGCCATTGTTGTAGATTTATGATGGAAGAGTCAGCTCCTGTATCAATCAGCCCCTCCATCTCTATACCTTGAATTTTTAATTTGCACATAGGCCTCTGTGAACAGTCCTGGACCCAGAAAGCCATAGATCCTGAACCAGTGGAACCGAATGCTCTGCTATTTCTATTTTGTGGCATGCTTTTAAAATAATTATGGAGACTGGGAATGAGGAGCAGCTGTGCGATTCTGTCTCCTTGATTTACAGAGATGATGCCCCTGTGTGTACTTAGCATTGTTTTAATCTCTCCATTATAATCTGAATTAATAACCCCTGGTATAACATTAAAGCCTAATAAACTTTTGGAACTACGCCCAAGGATTAGTCCCAAAGTTCCTGAAGGGAGAGGTCCCCTGATTCCCGTAGGAATCAGCTGAACCCCCATTTCAGGTGTCAGGACCATCCGGGCAGTAGAACAGAGATCTAATCCTGCATTTCCTCTTGTCCCTCTGATAAGGGAGTTAATGGGTAGGAGGGACTGTGACGAGTACATTTGTGGGCCCCAGGGCATTGGGCCCCGTGCCCCGATTTTTGAAATCCTTGATAAATCATTTCCATATATATCATATCTAGAATGGCATTGATTGGCCCAATGTATACCCTTTTTGCACCTGGGGCATCGGCCTGGAGCACGGTATGAATTTGATTTTATTACCCTTGGGGGATATTGCTTAGCATATCTTGGTTGATTATAATAATTTTGTCTGGAATATCCTGTTCTAGGTTGAATCCTTTAGGAATTTTGAGAGGAGGAATTTTTCATCACTGCAGCAATTACGTTGCCTGTGATAACAGCCTCGTTAATGTCTTTGCACAGTCTGATATAAATTGATAAGTCTTTTTTACTTCTCCACGGCCTTATTGCATCCTGGCAATATTTATTAGCATTCTCGTACGCTAATTGGATAACTAGAGGCATAGCTTGCTCAACTTCGCCAAAAACTCTAGATGTTTTTTTTAAGAGCCTATCTACAAAATCAGCGTAAGGTTCGTGAGGCCCTTGTATAACTTTTGATAGTCTGCCTTGCAGATACCCTGTGCCTGAGATTGTCTTCCAGGCTTTCACAGCTGCAGTGTGTATCTGGGCATACACACCTGGATCGTATTGTAGCTGATTTTGTAGTTCGGCGAACTGACCCTCCCCTGTGAGCATATCTATGTTGCGTTGAGGGAAACCTGCTGCAGCATTTCTCTTTGCTATTTCTGAACAAAGTTCCTGGAATTGAGTTTTCCAGATTAGGTATTGTCCCCCACTTAGTACCGCTCTGCATAGACTTTTCCAATCTGAGGGGGCTAAGGTTAGGGTGTTAAGTGACTCTATCATACTTAATGTGAACGGAGCTTGAGGCCCATAGGTCATTACCACCTCTTTAAAATTCTTTATTGTTTTAAAATCTAGGGACTCGTGATATCTTTGTCCCTGTTCATTTTGAAATACTGGCAGTTCTAGGTGCTCCTGCGGTCTATGTTGTTCGAGAGCGTATAAGCGCTCAGAAAGGCCGCCAATTTCTACATCAAGGGCACGTACACTCTGATCAATACTCTTTTTATTGTTTCTGTTAGGGATTCTATCCATGAAGGAGCAGAGAGCACTAGTGGTTCCTCTATTTGACGGTCTTTTCTCTTTTTTAATTTCTTTTTGTTCTTTTTATTGGAGAGTGTGCTCTCCGAATCGCTTTTTTATTCCTCCTCACTATTAGCTTCATAATTCCTAACCGGCTCAGTAGAGGAGACCGTACTTTCATGGTTTGGCTCCTTGTTACTATTATTACTTTCACTAGCATCCTGAGTTTCAGTTTCTAAGAAGAGTACATACTCCTCAGCTAATTTTATTAAGCTTCTGAGGGCTTTTGCAGATCTTACTTTTGAATTTACATTTCTACTCTCCTTGCTGGTCTCAACTGAATCAGAGGATATGCTTTCTTGTTCACTTTTCTCACTATCTGAGTTCTCAATATCAAAAATTTTATTCATGGCTTTTATAAACCAACTTTTTGTTATATTTGCTCCCATCATTTTAAATTTTCTTTTTTCTTACCTTGCCGCCGAATTCCCCATACAGGCCACCACCTGTCGCTGCCTGAAGCGGAAGTCGCTTGGAGCAGCAAACACCACAGGAAAATTCGGAGGCAGGATGAAAATGAAAAAAGGTCTTTTATTCTTCTTCTCTCTCCAGCTCCAGCAATCACTCCAAATGCTCTAACTCCAACCACCACCTTCTTCTTCCCCACACACACTAACGAACCTCACCCAGTTATATACATATAGCTTTAACAAGGACACGTGCTTACAGCTCAAGCTTACAGGTGCGTCACGCAGTGTTCACGGGCATACAAAGATTCTTTGAATAATGTATTAATACCGCAATCTTTAGCTATCTCCTGATTATAGCTGCCCATCAAGCCCCAGGGAACCAGTGGACAGATACCAAGGGCAACCAGATATGAGGGAGTCTGTTATGCTCCGCAGCTCACCCACACACCAAAGGCCCAAGGAGATGCTGACATTGTACCTTCAACCCTGGCAGCAAACCCACCATTTTTGTCTTCTGTGGTGAAACAGAGTCCTCTCGAGGAACTTTCAAAAACCTGAGATGGTGGGGGACACAGGCTGCAAAAAGTCAACTGGGTCCCTGAGCAGGGAAAACAGGCGTGGAAAAGGAAGAGCCTAGTTTGTGAGGGAAAAAAAAAAATCTCCCGAATTGCAGAAGCCCACCCTACCTCTCCATCTACACACTGACTGGACAGTTTCACCCCAGTTTTCCTGACTGATTGTCTCTATGTCCTCCTTTGAATTGTGAGTGACAGTAATATCATCCAATCACTGGCTGAAATTGGATAGAGTGAACAATTATTGGCTCCAGCCCTTTGCAGAATGAGCATAGAGGTTGTGCTGAAAACTAATCCACATAGGAAGCATTTGCTTTGCATCTGGTTTTGAAGGTAACATCTGGGACTGAGCTATGCTTTAGGACAATGTGTTTTTATGGCATTGGTTAGGCCCTGGGTTTTGACCTCAACTCAAAAAATGAAAAACATCAGTTATTCAGGGAGGATGACACAGGAGGAGCCCAAGGTCAGGTTAGCATCTGCAAACAGTGACACCATATCTTAAAATAAAATGAAAAATTTTTTGAGGATCTAGCTCAAAATCAAGAGTAAGAAAGCTGAACAGGGATCATGGCTCCATCACTGATCTCTGTGATAAGTGTGTCCCTCAAGAGTCTTGGCTTCCTTCTATGTGAAGTGTGATGCTGTGATTATCCACGTGTGTGTACTGGAGAGTGTAAGGCACAGTGACTGTGGGAACACAGAATTTATTTGGGTCAACACAAAGATGATCCCCAGCAGAAAGAAATTCTGCCCACAGACATTTTGTGCTCTGGAATCAGAATCCTCATCATTTGGGTTTGTGGATCATTAAGAAAAAAAATAGAGGAGGATCAGAAGAGGAGGTGGCAGCACACCTGTGGCTGTGCTGCTCTGGCTGAGGAGAGCAGCAAAGGAATATGCTAAAGATAAGCTTATTCCCAGGGCTGTCTTCTATTTTGGGCTAAGTTAGAATGACCTGGATGGCTTCAGTCTCAGGCCTCCTGATTTCCCAAGATAAATGATTTATTGGCTTCTTCCACTTATTTGGGTGTGATGCTTGGGATACTTGGGGCACTTTAGTTAGACAATAGGTGGATCAAGCAGTGGAAGAACTGCCTACTCACACAAGGTCAGGTGCACCCCCCTTCTTAGCAGCAGGGTAAACCATGGGCCATGGAAATGCAATCAGCTTCTAAAGCTCTGACATGACAGGAATACTGTCAACTTTCTTCTGGAGTTCCAGGAAGATCATAAAAGAGATGTCTTCTCTCATCCCTGACAACTCTTCCCCAGCTCCTATTATGCTGGAGAGATGGGGAACATTTGATTTTTAAAATCAGTTAATGCTAGAAAAGAACATGATATTAACTCTACAGCTTTGGAGTTGATTTGTAACTTCACTTGCAGTGAAAGCATAAATGAGATTCAGACTCCATCATTCATCCTTGAATGAAGAAATTCTGCAGAAGAAGTGTAAAGTGCAGGGGAAGAATGCAACCTTACTGTCTCCTGCAGGATCACAGGGTCCACGTTAGCCACAGATTGTGTCACCTTGAGCAGCAAGAGGTAACCCGGGCAATTTGAAATTTATCCTCAGGAAACAGCATAAAAGCAGCAGCTATATTCAGGATTCCATGATTCTGAATTCGTTTTATAGTTGGTCAACTATCATTTAATTATCAACACAACAGTTTGTTATAATCTAGAGACTAGAAATTCATCAAACATGTAATATGAAATACTTTCTCCTGTTCAGCAACTTCTTTTTAAAAATCTCATATAAAAACTATTTGTATAATTACAACATAAAACATTAATTGCTATCATAATGTTATTTTTATGTATGCATACATTTTTAATGCTTAAATCTAGAGACTGTTTTAACATTCTTTATGGTGTTTGAAGAGAAAATTCTTATAAATTTGATAAAGTACTCTTCATCAAATTTTCTGTTCCTGCTGGTGTACTGGTTCTTGCCTGTCATTCCAATGCTTTAGGAGATTCTCACAGGAGGAGTGTGAGTTTTAAAGCTATTCTCACCAACTAAGTGAGGCCTTAAGCAACTCAGTGAGACCCTGTGTATAAATAAAATATAAAGAAGTGCTAGACATGTGGATCAGTAGTTAAGTAACCTTAGGTTCAATCCTCTATAACAAAAAAGAAATACATAAATAAATAATTATTAAAAAGTTTTTCCTGATTGTGTCTTAGGTGGAATTTCTAAGACACCTTTATTCTGTCAAGATCACAAAAAAATCCCTCCTGTTTTTTACTACAGGTCCAGCGCCACATCAATGTTTATAGCAGCACAATTCACAGTATCTAACTTGTGAAACCAACCCAGTTGCCCTTCACTACATGAATGGATAGGGGAACTTTGGTATATATACACAATGGAAAATTATTCAGTGCTAAAAGAGAATAAAATCCTGGTGTTTTCAGGTAAATGGAAAGACTTGGTGAGAATTATGCTAAGTGAAGGGGACCATGGGAAAAATGAAGAAACTTTAAATAGATCAAAGGGGTGGGAAGAAGAAGGGAGGTGGCAAAGGGGTAGAAATGATGGTAGAATGAGTTAGACATCATTACCCTAAGTACACGTATGAAGACATAAATGGTGTGAAAATATTTTGTGTAGAACCAGTGACTTCACAAATTTTTCTGTATATATGTAATATGAAATGAATTGCATTCTGCATCATGTATAACAAATTAGAATAAATAAATACTTAAAAAACATTTAGGAAAGCAAGAAATAACTATGGAGCATGTGTTAAACTAAGGTTTTGATAATAGAAATACAAAATTATCACATGAAGAAAAAAAAAAGAAAAAAGAAAACCTTACAGCAGTTACTACGGCAGCCATATCCAGAACTACCCAAAGCTAGAAGCAAGGAAGACGCACCTTTTATTACTAAATGGACAATTGTGTTTTTACCAAACCAAAGAACATTATGCAGAAAATGAGCTCTCCAGCCTGGAATGATACAGCAACCTTAAAGTCAGACTGGTAAGTGAAGGAAGCCAGTCTGAATTGATAAAGTGCAAGAAGATTCCAAGTCAACCACATTCTGGAAAAGACAAAATTATAGATGCAGGAGGATAAATGATGGGTGCCAGGGACTAAGGGAGCAGAGACAAAGGATGGGGAGGAGTTATGAACAGGTGGAACTAAGGATTCTCAGGACAGTGAAACTTCTCTCTATGACACTCTCATGTAGAATACAAGACACACACAAACACACCATACACAGCAGGAACCCTAAGGTACAGATTGGACTTCAGGCACTGATAATGTTTTGCTTCACCCACTATCTTCATCAAATATGCAACACTGGCTCTGTAAGTAACAAACATACTACAATAATGCAAAATATTGGAAAAAGTGGAGACTATAAGCTGTGTGAGAAGGGGTGTTAGCTAAATTGTTTAATGCTTTATTTGAATTGTCAACTTGATTGCACTAAAATTCATAGATGATTGAGAGGCTTCTGGCTGAATTCATGAGGGTGTGTCTAGCAATGATTGGAATGTGGCATTGCAAATTGTTGTGGAGAACCTTCTTAACTATGGGCAGCACCATCCAATAGGATGGTGGTTTGGATGGAATAAAAGTTGGAGAAACAAGAAAGTTCAAGTAAATGCTATCTTCTTTCTTCTAAGATGGGATCTTTATTTCTGCTGCAATGGCCTGAGGATATCAGACTTTTCCTTCTAAAATCTCACAAAGTGGATTCTGTCAGGATTCTCCAGGGAGTTTCCAAAAGCTTTAGGTCTAGTCTAGGTTAGCACCTTTGATCCCTCTTGTCCTGAAGCTTCAGCCTGTTGGACTATGCAGCTACTACTTCTCAAGCTCTCCAGCTTGAAGACGACCATTGTGGACTATCCAGCTTCTGGCCAAGCAAGACAATTAATAAATCATCTTTATATAATCATACTTACAGTTGATGCTGTTTTTCTAGAAAACACTGACTAATGTACTATGTAAGCCTAAAATTGCCCTGCAAAACAAATTTTATTTAATAAAGAAGTGAAAAAGCAAACATGCCATGAAGTTTCACAAATATATATGCAAGAAACAATATTACATACTGAATACCTTTTCTAGAATAATGCAAAACTAATGGAAATAGGAAGAGTCATAATTACAAATTTCAAAATTTTGGAAAAAAAGCAAGGAAACTGATTTTCAATACTGTTTTCATCTGGAGACAAATGAAATAATAAATCTTTAAGTCATTCAAAGTGCTGGTGTGGTAGTGTGTGTCTGTAATTTTAGAAACTAGGGAGGTCAAAAAAAGAAAATGCCAAGTTTAAGTCCAGGTCTCAGTAATTTAGGAATAGTCTCAATTTTTTAAAATTTTTTTAAAATTTTATTTTATCATCATCATCATCATCATCATCATCATCATCATCATTTGTACCACGGATTGAACTCAGGGGCACTCCAACACTGGATATCTTCCCCAGTTTTTTTTTTTTTTTTTTTTTTGTTTTGTTATTTTATTAGAGAAAAATTCTCATAGAGTTGCTAAGTGCCTCGCCATTGCTGAGGCTGGCTTTGAACTTATGATCCTCCTGCCTCAGCCTCCCAAGGACTGGGATTATAGGCATGCACCACAGCACCTGGCTGACACTCAGAAATTTATGACACTTGTTTTTCATTTAAAATATAAATGGAGGACTAGGACTATAGCTGAGTGGCAGTGCACTAGTTAGTTATGTGTGAGGCACTGGTATGATCCTTAACACCACATTAAATAAATTAAAATAAAGGTATTCTGTCCATGTACAACTATACAAAAAATAAAAATTTAAATAAATGAATAAAGAAATAATAAGGAGGGCTGAGGATGTGCTCAGTGGTCAAGTGCCTCCAGGTTTAAACCCAGGAGTACACCTGCCCACCTTCAAAAAACTGCTTACAAAGTTGAAATTTATTTTTAGAATGTAACATAAACATGAGCATATCCTGGCTTCTATCCCCACCACTAATAAAAATAAGAAAATAAATAAATAATAGTTTATATACTAATTTTCTTAGGCAAAAGAATAGCTTAGTAGTAGAGAACTTGCCATGAATGTATGTGGTCCTACGTTTTATCCCCAGCAGTCCACACACATCCACAAAAACAATCAAACAAACGAAAAAGTAAAATACAGCCAGGTGCAGTGGTGCACACCTGTAATCCCAGTACTTGGGAGGATGAGGCGGGAGGAATGCGAGTTCAAAGTCAGCCTCAGCAATGGTGAGGCACTTAGCAACTCAGTGAGACACTGTCTCTAATAAAATACATAAAAAAGCTGGGAATGTGGCCCAGCAGTCAAGTGCTACTGAGTTCAATCCCCAGTACCAAAAAACAAACAAACAACAGAGAAACTAAAATACATGTAATGAGTGATAAAAAATGATTATAAAACAAAAGGTACATAACGAGAGGCATAAAATACAACAAAATCAATGCAAAGACAACACTGTTTCTTACAAAGGAGTCTGAACTTTCCCATGATCTACACTCTCTGAAAAAACACTGAGCACTTCAGTAAATTCTGTGAAAGTCAGAGCATGGTTTCCTTTGGTTTCTTTGGTCAACTTAAAAAAAAATCTAAAAATGGAAACTATAGACTATATCAGAGACCAGCCAAAATATTGTACAAAACACAGTGAGTAGAGAAAGCATTTACTTTACTCCTAAATTTATTAAGCTAAAAGGTCAGCTCCCATTGGGGTGGACCTAAAATAAGGCCATTAGGAGTGAACAGGAATTAGGTGACATGGTGGGAGTGTTCAAGAAGGAGATTAGCACCCTTATTTAGACATATGTATCTATCTTTCCAGAAAAGAGTTGCCATTTACTATATCACTGAAAAATTATTCATCAATTAAAAGACATAGTTGGGTATTTCAGGTATTGCCAAAATTGTCCTTTAAAATTTACAATGAAGATGGGTATGATAGTGCACACTTTTAACCCCAGCAGTTTCAGGGGTCTGAGGCCCTAGGCAATGCAGCAAGACCCCCATGTCAAGACAAAGAATCTAAAATCGGGTGGGAATGTGACCCAGTGGTTAAGCAAGTAGTCTATGAAGTTGCATCTACATCAAAGAAACTTCAAAACACTTGACTTTGGCTAACCAGACCACTAGAGGGTAGAAAGACAGGGTCTGTGTGGAGAGCAAAAATTGTCTTGGGGTTTGTTAAGCCCAATTATCTTACTTTCAGTATCAGACCACAATTCTCAAAACTAATAAACTTTTCAGGATACATCAGTAACCTTACCAGATGTCTAGTCTCTACCATATTTCAAAACTAAGAATGTTTGGACAACAGGCCTACAGAAGAAATTTTCTTTTTATTTATTCATTTTTGCTGTTGCTAACCAATCTGATAATCCTACCATTACAATTGATTAATGTATTCATACAAAACTTTATTTTTAATGAATGTTAAGCTAGGCCAGAAACAGTGGTGCACAACTGCAATCCCACCAGCTTGAGAGGCTAAGACTGGAGGACTACTCAATTCAAAGCCAGCCTCAGCAACTTAGTCAGGCCATAATGAACATAGAAAGATCATAGCTCAAAATAAAATATAAAGAGAGCTGGAATGTGGCTCACTATCTAAGTGTCCCTGTGTTCATCCCCTGATTAAAGAAAATACATATGATGTAATCTCTTCGGAGATGGGTCCATACACCATTCTGGGTAACTTGAATCCATGTTCCTGTTTATGGTCATTAATATCTGTATCAAAATGAACTATTTTCTGGGCCTGGGATTGTGGGTCCCTGGAATAGAGAGCTCGCCTACCACGTGCATGGCCTGGGATCAATCCTCAGCACCACATAAAAATAAATAAAGAATTGTGTAAAACTAAAAAAAATATAATATGGCGAGGCACTTAAAAAAGACCCTGTCTCTATAAAATTTTTGGTCTAGTGCCGCTAGATTGGGTTGTCAAAGACTTTAATTCCCAACAGCTTCAGAAGCTGAGGCAGGAGATTCACAACTTTCAAGACAGGCTTGGCGACATAGCAAAATACTATCTAAAAATCAAATTTTAAAGGGCTGGGGATGAAGAACAGAAGAATGAATAAGACATTATTACCCTATGTGCATATATGATTACAAGACGGATGTGAATCTATATCATGCACAATCAGAAAAAAGGAGCTGTTATACTCTATTTCTGTGTGATGTGTCAAAATGCATTCTATTATCATGAATCACTAAGGAAACAAATTTACATAAAGAAATAACTTATGTAAAAAAAAAAAAGGCTGGGTATGTAGCCCTGGATTCAATATCCCTAGGATCTATAAACAACTGCCTTATTTCCTTTAAAGTGGATATTTTGACCAAAAACAGGGAAGTGTTAAGTGATTTTTCTTTCCCCTAATGTATAACATTCACAAATAGAAAACAAATGCATTCAAAAATGATATTCTTTCCAAGGATACTGGCACAGCCTGTATTCTTAGGTACTTGGGTGGCTAAAGTTGGAAAATCACAAGTTGGAGGCAAGCTTCCAAAACAAATGGGACCAGATGACCAGATATTAAAACTTAATAAAGGGGGAAGGTGGGGATGGGAAGGTCGCTTCTAAAACTGCCCTAGTTTTGATTCCCCAATGCAAATACACACACACACACACACACACACACACACACACACACACATATCCTCTGCGATATTTCACTAGATGAAAAATAAAAATTAATAGAATTTTGAAGCCAGAATCTGATAGGCAGTCAACATAGATAGGTAAATTGAGTCAGGTTAGATCAAGAAAAACAATTTTGAATGAGTCTAGTGAAGTTGAAGACTCCTGGGAGACTGTCCCCTGAGGGATTGCAATTTTAATTCCTTCAGAGCCCTTTCTCCACACTTATGGAGAACCTGCCCCTGCCGCAACCTGTTGCCAGGGGTAACCTATCCCAGGAACTGCCCTCTCTACAGGGAGTATAAAATTGTTAATTAATGTTTTCTGGGCTGCTCCATTTTGTCCTTCCCCCTTCAGGCCATATGCTTTTCACCTTTTGGCCATCCCACAGGGCCTGGTCATGTATGCAGGAAGGAGAGAGATAAGGGAGAAAAGGAACAGAAGAACAAAGAAGCCCTGGGACATATTAAAAAGGCAGACCTGCCTGTTTTTTTAGTATATCAAGATACCAGCCATGGCCCCCTTCTCCCTGGAGGGAGAAGTCTATGTGACCCCTTTTACATAAACCCTGCTTCATATGCTTGCTTTGGCGTGCTTCCTAATGTTCAACCTTCAACATTTGGGGTAGCAGAACTCGTCACCAACAACCAGCAGTATCACTGTTCCTATTTGAAACACAGTAGTAAGAATGAATGTTTGATGATGCTGTGAAGTGGAGAGGAAGGGGGCATTTTAGTAGGCAGGAGGCAAGTGAATTTTAAGAACCTACAGAGCCTTGAGAGTAGCTCAACTAAGAGAAGGAAAAGTGCATTTGTGACGCTGATTTCTACACATTCGGAAGTGTGGCAGCGGCAACTAGCAGTGGGGGAAGAGAATGCCAGGTACTTGAGCCACCCATGCAACCCCTGGGAACCACAGGACAGGGCCTATGGCCACCGCCAGCAGGGCCTCGTCCATGCTCTAGAGATGACTGGAATGCAGGGGCCCCACGGCAGGTGCTGACTAAGTACCTTCAGCCCTGGTTGCACACTCACCATTATTGTCTTGCCTGGTGACCCGGCGTCCTCTTGAGGTACCTCTGGTCACCCGAGATAGTGGTGACACAGGCTGCACAGACTCACCTAAGAACCAAGATCAAAGAACACAGGGTCTGGAAATGGATAAGCCCAGTTGGTGAGGAAGAGAAACCCGCGGAAGCCCGCATTTCCTCTAGGTCTGTGTATTGATTGGACAGTTCCAACCCAGCATCCCTGATTGACGGTTTCAAGGCCTGCCTCTGCATCTTGACTGACAGAAAGATTATCCAATCACTGGCTGAAATTTGCTAGAGTGACAAATTCTTGGCCCAAGCCCTTTTCAGGTAGAGCTTCCTGGCTGTGCTGACAATTAATCCACATAGGTATTATTTGCTTTGCATCTGGTACATAAGGTAACCTTGGGACTGAGCTATGCTTCAGTGACAGAGTGCTTTCATAGAATGGGTGAGGCCCTGATTTTTAACCTCGACAGAAAAACAAACAACTCTAATTCTGATGCTGAGGCAGGGTAAGGATGGCCTTAGGCCTCAGACTAAGCAACACCATTCTAAAACTTTACTTTTTACCTGAAGTCCACACCAGGCCCATTTAGGGAGCACTCCATTATATTCATCAGGAATAGCTTGATAAATTAAGACACTAATTACAACCCTGGCTTAAACCCAGAGAGAAGTCTCTGTCAAGTTACACTTGTCCTGATAAGTTCCGGATATGCAAGAGGCTAGAAAATCAGGGTTGGGACCACCAGACCAGAGGCTCTACCCTCAGAAAAATGATGTCACTGAGAAAGACAGTAACAACTGATAGAGGTTGAAAGGGCAGACAAAAGCCCCAAATTAAGTATAAATGATAAAGCCAATGAACAGATATTCACCCAGTCATCACTGATGCCCACAGGTTGGAGAGCCTGATGAGGACCTGGACGATCTTCCAAACCCTTCTCATCTGCTTGAACCTCTGTGTCATCCTCACTACTCTCAAACTCTACAGCAGACTCTTGACTGGTTAGAAAAGGACTTCTCCTTAAAACCATTTCCTCAGCCAGCTATCAGCTCCACACCAGAAGAAGCCTGCATTGGTTTTTGGTCTGATCACATTCTGAGTGAGTATGCATCTGCTGGACTTGAGACCTATGACTTAAGATTTAAATTTAGCACTTAAGCTTAGCATGCAGAGGGATTGTCTGTCATGATTAATTAATTAATAATTCAAGTATGATTAAGTGTGTTTGCAGTACTTAGAATTAACTTAGAATTGTTTGCTGTGGATTGACAATGTCTACTGCAGTTCCCACCATTAAGTATTGCCATTTTTTTTTAAAATTAAGGACCTATCAAGTAAAATTGTATTGAGTTATTTGAGTGAATAAAGCATTGACAAGGGAAGAAGCATGTGGACATTATATATTTTCTGCCCTCAACTGCATAAGTCATACATTTGTTTATCATGACAGTTGGTATAGTCAGCAGTTAAGAAAATAGGCACCTAATGTCAAGGAGAAATGTCTTGTCCTGCCTGTGTGAAAACCACATATAGTATTCAGAAGCTTTTTGCAAACACAGTGAAAATTGTTATACTATTTACATTGGCCATCATAGCAATTAACCTAATAAGACATTACACCTTCTATAAAGACATATATCAAATTGGTAGGAACACCACACAGATATACCATCATATAGCAAAACACACAATTTACTTTCTGGACAGATACATCCAATACCACATGATTGGATACAGAAGTGCTTACACCAATACCTAGAAAATCAAATTGCAAAAGCACTACAACATATTGACACAGATACATCTTTTGTGTGATATTGTAGGAAAAAGTATATTAAAACTAGTCTATAATATATTGACAAAATGAGGAAATTAAAGAATATTTTTAAAAGGAAAAAAAAGTAACCAGGAATGTAGCTCTGCTCTTCCCTGGAGACAACTAAAAAGAACACTGCCAGGGTAACTTTCAGGATTTAATAAGGAAACTAGAGAAATTAATATGTCTTTATCTCACCCAAAAGTAGTTCAGCCAATCATTGCCACAGCTACTGCAAAAGAAATCTGGGGAATGCTAATTAAAACTATTAATGAAATAGGTGAAGATAGAACTAGATATAAAACCTTAGACAGAAAGACCCTGGATAAGCAGATAATTCACCCAGATTTTCATGAAAGTTTACTTATAACTACATTAAAATTGACCCAAACGTCAAGGCAAAAGTGGTCAGAAGATAGTGATAATAAAGAGGAAGTTGAAGTCATATCCTTCAGTAGAATAGAGCTGTAGCAGTTAAGAAATTAATTTGCCCAGAAAGTGGTTCAAGACAGAATATCTACTAAGACTATGAAACATGAAGCCCTTGTAAGTAGAGTTAATGGAGTTTAAAAGCATATAATTACACCTATAGTAGAAAATGAATCTATATATGAGGCTTAATGGCAGAATCTAGTGAGTAAAGATGGCAGAAACACACTATCCTGGAGTGGGTAGTATTAGCATGGGTGAGAGCATTTTCTGTGATGGATGTAGGCAGTTTTGAATCACAGATACAGTGGAGTATACACCAACGGGTTATTAAATTAACTAGGAAACTAGGAATGCACTTTATGCTATAAAATATACACACATTAACACACCATTACAGGCAGAGCTGTTACCTCAGAAGAAAAGACCAATAATCAGAAGAAGTCCAGAGCATCTCAGACTCACGTTAACATCAGCATTACAAGGTATGCATACATTACAAGATGTGTGGTTTCTTATTTTAAACAAGCCAAAGAGCTGGATGGTGCTAAATCTTTTTTTTTTCCCAGCTCAACCCTCACGAGAACAGTTCATGTCATTATACATCATATACAACATTGTAGTTTCCTGGTACATACATCAGATATACATTTATTACTAAACCCTTAGATTTTATACAAAGCTTTTCTGGGAGGTAGATATACCCATATAAACCACCACATATTTAGATACATTTAGAAGTCAGATAACCCATATATTCTTTTCTAATTTACATGACTCCAAATCTAATATAGAATTTTTGCAAATATAGGGAATAAAAGAGATAAGATAATGCTACTAGAACATAAAGGTTTGCAACTGCTGACATTGCTCCAAAAAAGCTTAAGGTAGAGCCATATGCATTTTATAATTTTACCCAGAATTTAGCTGTCCTACTGCTCCCTCACAAAATTAATGAAATAGACTCATCCCTTCTCACCAGGTACAAAACAAGATATTGCAACTCTTACAAATAGGCACATTTTATGAATAAAACGTATTTTCCAGAAGAAATATTACAGGGCATAATATCTGAACATGCAGAAATACTGATCTTAACAGCAAGACCAAAGCTAATATCAGCATATTCAGGCCAATGCCAAACCTTACATATAATACTAAAAAAGACTAAATAGGAGAAAAAAAAACAGGTAAATGAATATCAAAATCCAATCATTTAAGAATTCTTTCGCCTATTCCACAATATATGCATGTGCAAACCTATGGCAATACATTGATCCAGACTTCAGAGAGCTTTATGAGGATTTTGCTTTAAAAGAATGGATAGAACCAGGGTGGATTCAGGAAAGACCAGGCTCCATTTTTCAAGATGGAAGTCTGTATTTTTATGAATACAAAATGATGAAAACTGATATTGTAATGCCTATTT
The DNA here is from genome assembly GCA_025594165.1 of Tamias sibiricus. Taxonomy (NCBI): domain Eukaryota; kingdom Metazoa; phylum Chordata; class Mammalia; order Rodentia; family Sciuridae; genus Tamias; species Tamias sibiricus. Next base: position 3,184,267 of record CM046667.1, on the reverse strand, counting down.
ATATATGACCAGAGGGACCACCCTCATTTCAGTATCTGAACTCAATTTGTATGCAATCATTTGATAACCTTGACTATTGTGATCAACTTGGAAAATATAACAGAAACAGTCCATTGGGACTTACATGCAAGACAAACTTATAAACATTCCAATCTTATTGTATCACCTGATTATGATTACATTTTAATTACAATCCCTGGTTACATTGCTACAACATTGGTCTCTATCAGATGTAAATGAACTATGGTTATAATTGGTGATTATGGAATGATACAACAATCTTTAATAAGAAGAAACTTTCGGCCTGATGAGGACCTGGACTGACATCCCAACTCTACTCTTCTGCCTGAACCTGAAGCTGATTTTAATTACAATTCCTGGTTAGATTGCTACAACTTTGGTCTCTACCACATGTAATTAAACTATGATCATGATTGGTGATTATGGAAGGATACAACAATCCTCAATAAGAAGTGACTTTTGGCCTGATGAGGACCTGGTCTGACATCCCAACTGTGCTCATCTGCCTGAACCTCTGAATCTTCCTCACCACTCTCAAACTCTACAATCACATCCTGACCCTGGTGAGAAAAGGACTTCTCCTTGCAACTGTCTCCTCAACCATCTATCAGTTCCACAGCAGGAGAAGCCTGCCTTGGTCCTGATCTCATAACCACATTCTGAATGAGTGCACATCTGCTGGACCTGAGACCTAAGACTTAAGACTTTGAAACTAGCACTCAAGCTTACCATGCAAAAGGAATGTCTGTTATAAGTCTGTCATGATTAAGTGTGTTTGCCATGCTTAGAATTAACTTAGAATAGTTTACTTTGAATTGATTATGTCTACTGCAGTGCCTAGCATTAAGTAATGTCATTTTCTTAATTAAGAACCAATACAATAAAATCGCATTGAGTGATTTGAGTGAATAAAGCATTGGAAAGGTCACATGGACATTCTTTATTTTCTCCCCATCCACTGCAGAAGTCACACCTTTGCCCATTGAGACAGGCAAGAGAAGCCCAAGTTTGGGTAAGCATCTGCAAATAGTGAGACCCTAACTTAAAATTAAATGAAAAGAGATGGATATCTGGAGATCAATCTCAGAGGTGGTGGTCAAGCCCCACTCAGTTTTTCCCCAGTAACTCAAAGAAAGAACAAACATATATATACAAACATACATACACACACACACACACACACACACACACACACACACACACATACACATATATAGGTGATGTGACCTCAGGTAACTGAGAAGACAAAGTCTCCAAATTGTTGAAACAATGTTTAAAGATATCATATATATCACACATATGTGGTGTCTAAAAATAAAAAGAATTTGAAAATTATTTTGGTAATTCTCATAAGTTCCTGGCCTCTGCTCTTTTGAGGAGGCAACCTAAGCTTTGAAAGGAAGTAACTGGGGTTGACTCTGTAGCTCAGTGTTCCATCCCTATCAAAAAGAGAGAAAATATCAAAAAAGAAGGAAGACAATTCTTTAAGGCAGCAATGTGCAGTGGAAATAAAATGGGTGCCTTGTGATTAATGTAGATGTTGTACATTCTAATATTGTGAAGTCTTATGCAGAGACCTGACTATAGTGATCCAACAGGTCAGGTCAGCTGTTCAACTCAAAACCAAACAGAAAAGGTCATTATAAAAAGCAGAAAGGAACTTTCACCAGTGTAGCTACATCAGGAAGGCAAGAGAACCCTGTTCTTAAACCCTGTCTTCAGGTGATGACAAGAATTTTTCGGTTTTATAGAAAAGGTTATCATAGGCATGTATGTATAAGAATAACTGTATGTAGGATTTACTATTATCTGTCTGATTTAGGCTTCAGGAATCTGTGGGTCTCATAATATGTTGCTGAGCCCATATTCACTTGTCCTCTTGACACAATTTACTCTATTGCACAGACTGAACACACTTTTTATCTCAGGAGGAAGTCCCCCTCACATGTATTCTTTCCATGTCAAGATTTCAGATGCACCAACATTTTCAAGAAAAGCCACAAGCCCATCTGCATTGTGTCTAGAAGCAACATACCCCCAGAATCTGACCCAGTGCTCTCAGCTTCCTGGGATTCAATTGATAGTCAAACCAGAAAGAAACAATATTTCCTGCACAGGTCTGCACATAAAGCCTGAATATAAACCATGAAAATTTGCCACTTGGGGCCAATATGTCCTCTCACATATCCCACCCACTTGGAAAATATATCCAATTTTATTCTCTGATCTCAAGTTGGACTTGTTAAATTCTTTTACATCCTGCACACTGGCCCATAATTATCCTAACAATGTTGCCCATGGACAAGCATGGCTTTTGTGTAAAATGTCATATTTCC
>CM046667.1:3155378-3181810 GCA_025594165.1 Tamias sibiricus | reverse complement strand
GTAAAACAACCCATGAAGCAAATGTCATATGGCATCCAACACAAAAAAGTTGAAATTACATTCCAAAGCATGGAAAAATATAATAGCATTCTTAGACCACCAGATAGAGAGGAAACACACATTACAAACTAGAATGGTATTTGATAAAGATGAGGATAATCCAGACATACAACTAGGACATATGAAGCAACTTCAAAACCAAATTGAACATAATATAGAACAATTACAAATACAGGATGCTTAAATTACACAGGATATAGCACACCTCAATAGCACAAACCACATTGTCTCACAGATAGCATATGTACTTGAAACAGATAATTTATCATATAAACATAGTGTAGACAATAGATGCTGCTCTTGGGCAGATTCATTCTATAGATTCCTCAAGTTTGACACTGTATGCTGGTACATTCCAAACTGGCTTCAGGACATAAAGAAAATTATCCACTATGCACTGCTTATACTAATATTTATAGCCTCAATAATTTCTGGGTGTGTGCTAAGTGGACTAAAGAAATTAAATCCAGAGAAGAAGAATTTAAGAAACATGTAGGGAATAATAGATATATATGTGACCACTCTAAAATAGGCTCTGATAATAAAAATGGACATAATATATACAAATATTACCTACATTTAATAGCTCAGTTGGATACCATTGGACTCACTTATCTGCATCAAAGCTTACCTGGAATTCCTTAATAAAGGACTGTGGGGTGCAGAATATCATTTTATGACATTAATTGAAAATTGCTTTCACATTCAGTGATTGTAACAAACCTTATGATTCATTCAAAATTGATGTGAATAACCTTAAATTAGGTTTAGGGGTTGGCTGTGTGCTACCAAGTTTGAAGTGATATATAGGTATACTTTAGTTGAATTGCTATGGCAGATATTTTATTATAGCTTTACTAGGAAATTAAGATATTTAGGATAAAGCCGGGCGCGGGGGTGCATGCCTGTAATCCCAGCATTTTGGGAGGCTGAGGCAGGAGAATTGCGAGTTCAAAACCAGCCTCAGCAATTGCGAGGCATTTAGCAACTCAGTGAGACCCTGTCTCTAATAAAAAAACAAAAAAGGGCTGGGGATGTGACCGAGTGGTCGAGTACCCCTGAGTTCACTCCCCAGTACCAAAATATATATATATATATATATATTTATATATTTATATATATTTATTATATTTTATATATATTTTTATATATTTATATATATATATATATATATATATATGACATAAAAGGAGCTGGAAACAATGGAATTTATGAGGAACTATTAGATGCTATAAGAAAAACTGCAAAAAAAGTCGTGTCATTTTATCTCATATAGAACATCATAGTTTCCTGATGTGTACATAAGATATATACTTATTGCTAGACCCTTGGATTTCATATAAAATTTATGTTGGGGTGTTGATATACCCATATACATCACCACCTATTTGGGATACCATTAAAAGTCTGATAACCAATTTATTCTTTTCTAATTTTCATGACTCCCACTTTAATATAGAATCTTCGCAGAACATAGGAAATGTAGATAAGATATTGCTATTAGAACATAATAGGTTTGCAACTGCTTACATTACTCAACAAAAGCTTAAGGTTGAGACATACATCTTTAATAATCTTACCCACAATTTAGCTGCTGTTGCCACCTGAAGCGCTTGGAGCAACAGAGCCGCGGGAAAAACTTCAGAAGCAAACTGGAGACAAACAGCTTTTTATTCTGATAACTTTTCTCTCTGGTTCTAACAACGACTAACTCACGCCAAACACACCACTAAAATGGCGCTGACCCGATCCGCAATTTCGGCCAAGTCACTCGAGATCCCGCAACAAGTCTCGTGAGACTACGGGAGGAGACAATGCCCAAATCTCCACGGCTCATAGTCAACTGCAATTCAAGCCAATCCCTAAACAGGGCTCCTGTATTTCCCCCTTTTTGTTTTAAAAGAGGTAATGCTCTAGGACGTCTATGTGCAACCAACATTCTTACCCGTCATCGGATAATCAAGGCTGTGCCCTTGACTCTGTCTTAGGTTGATATGTCGGCCACATGAGACTGTCCCGTGCGACTGTGCCTGTCTTAGGTTGTCCCCCTCTGGGGATCTTACCCATCATTGGCTAACCAGCCATCTAATGGAGCCCTTTAGGATCGACTATATATGATGACTAACAGCCGTCCAATTGTGAGGAGATGTTGCGGCTTTAAGGCGACAAGCCTTTTGGTGATGAGCCAAATTGCATAGCATATCAAATTGTTTAAACAAATCAGCTGCCCTAAGTTCCATCAAGTAACACACTGAATTCTCTAGACAAATACCCACAAGGCATTGTCCCGTACAGTCCCAAACAATGAAAGATCAAAATGTCCATTTGTTGTAACCTGTTGATGTAGGAGGCCCCATGCATGTAGAGCAGAGGCCACACTGTTGGTGAGGTTGTTTGATGTTTGAGCAGCAGGGATGCTTGCAGCGGCCGCGATCCCTGCAGCTGTAGCAGCAGACGTCTTTTTTATGTTTAGACAATGCCACCGGCAAATCTTCAGGGCCCGCTACCTAGAAACTCAAGCATCAATTATTAAAGGAAAGGCAGTGCTATTGCAGCACTGAGTCAAGAGGCGAGTTGTCAAACTACAAAATAGAATAATTAGATTAGAAAATTAAAGTTGATTTTTGTTCTCACACATCGCTGGTTGAGCTTCTACAAACATAAGTTGGAAAAATATCATATTTAGAACAAAACAAAGAAAGACTGAGGGTAATTACTGCATTAAAGATAGATTAAAGAGAAGGTAAAGGCACTTTAGAGAAATAATTTGTTAGCGGAAACCCTTGAATCTCTGTATACAGAGAAATCTTTTACCTGTTGAGATAATTGAAATTAATGAGCTATTAAACAAATGAAGTTAATAACAAATAAACAATCTTAAGTCAAAACACCAAAATATCAGGTTATATAGTACTAGTCATATTGTTTGCTAAAGAGAAGTCCCAGGAACACCTATAAATCAAAATTGAAAGTACCTTCATTTATAAAATTATTTACCTAAATTGAATACTCTTAACCTAAAATGAATTAAAGTTATTTGGATCCATATATATATATATATATATATATATATATATATTATTATATATATATATATATATATATTTTCTTTTTCATAAGCGCTTTGTTCTTTGTGACGTCACACTGGACAGACGAACAAACATACAAACATATATTTGTGACGTCACATTAACATGAAATATAGACAAATGTACAGACATAAAGACATATATAAAAAGAAAAGAAAAAAAAAAAAGAAAAAATACAATTGTGTGCACACTAAAAAGAGATCTCCTCGTCCCGGCCGGGAGGAACGACACTTAAGTTGTGAAATATTTGAAGGACTCTTTTGAGGGAATCATTCTATACCTTCATCTTGGTCCTCTTGATTTTGTACCTTTTTTATTAATCTTGATTCTTCAATAACTTCATCTTGATCATTTTGATGTGGTACCTGTTTTATTAATCTAGATGGTATCCATATTGGAGAGGATTCGTCTTTTGGAAAAACACAAACAGATCCTCTTCCCCAAATTAATACTGGATCTGGACCCTTCCATGTACCTGAAAGAACATCCTTCCAGTAAACCAAAGGTTTATGTTGTTGGTGTGGATTCCAATGTCTGTCTCCAGCAGAATAACCATTAGAGTCTAAAGTTAAAAAATTTAAGGTAAACAGGGCAACTAGTTGCCAATCTGTCCTTAGGACTTTTCCAATTTCCTTCTTTTTGTTTTAATAACATAATTTTCAGTGTTCAGTTTGCTCTTTCAATAATGCCCTGACCCTGAGGATTGTATGGGATGCCTGTTTTATGGGATATATTGAATTTTGTGCAAAACTGTTTGAAAGATGAGGACGTATATGCGGGGCCATTATCTGTTTTAAGCATTTTGGGGATGCCCAATGCAGCAAAAGCTTGCAAACAATGAGATGTAACATCTTTAACTTTTTCTCCAGAATGTAAGGAAGCAAAAATCATGCCTGAGCATGTATCTATGGTCACATGAATAAATCGCAATTTTCCAAAACTTGGCTCATGAGTAACATCCATCTGCCACAAATGATTGGGCATTAATCCTCTAGGGTTAACTCCGAAATGTGGATTGGGCAAATGTGTCATACAAGATTTACAATCTTTTACAATTGTTCTGGCTTGCTCCTTTGTGATTTTAAACCTACGTTGCAAGGTGGTGCTGTTGACATGAAACTGGGAATGAAATAAAGTAGCTTGTTGTAGCGCTGAAAGTATAAATACTGTTTTTGTAAGTTCATCAGCCTTTTGATTACCTTCATGGAGGGGACCTTGCAAATTAGTATGTGCTCTAATATGGCCTACGAATAGAGGTTCTTTTCTTGCCCACAAAAGTTTTTGTATTTGATAAAACAATTTAAAGGCTGGAGTATGAGGTGCTATTGGTCCTGCTAACTCTAATTTTGGGACGGCTTGTACAATATAGTGGCTATCTGAAAAAATGTTTACGGGCTGGTCCCTAAAATTTTCCAGAGCTCTTACCACAGCTTCCAGTTCCACTAGTTGAGCTGATTTGTGTGCAGTTATGTAAGTCATATTTTCTTTTTTAGTGACTACTGTAGCAGTACCATTTGAGGACCCATCTGTAAATACATTAAATGCCTTAGGAATAGGTTGATTTTTTGTTACCTGTGGAAATATAATAGGATGATTAATACAAAAAGATAATATAGGGGACTTAGGAAGATGATTATCAAAATTTGCAGAAGTAGAGCATTTAACTATAGCCCAATCATTATCATTGAAGCATAAGTATTCAATCTGTGATGATGAATAGGGAGTAATAATAGTAGCAGGGTGAATGCCAAATATTTTAGTAGAAGTCTTAAGTCCTTGAAGAATAAGTTTAGCCACCATGGAGGTATAAGATTCAATTATACTTTTAGGAGAGACGGGCAAATGTATCCATAATAAAGGCCCTTGTTGCCAAAATACTCCTGTGGGTGTATATTGTGAAGAAATAATAATCAACATCAGCGGTTGAGTTAAATCAAATCTATCACAATGAGCTCCTTTGATGGCTTTTTCTACTAACTTTAAAGCTTTCCTAGCATCAGGAGTCAATGTTCGTGGTGAAGATGGATCAGGATCTCCACGAAGGATGTCAAATAAAGGTTTTAGTTGGCCAGTAGTGAGATTTAGTGTAGGGCGAAGCCAATTAATGTCTCCCAGTAGTTTTTGGAAATCATTGAGGGTGGTCAAATGTTCTTTATTTATTAAAATTTTTGGGGGTCTAACAAAAGTATCCATGATTTTAAATCCTAAATATAATATGGGAGATCTGGTTTGAACTTTTTTCTTCTGCTATATATAATCCATATTTTTTAAAATTTTCTACCACATCACTGAATATATTAAATAAGATTTTTTGATTAGGGTGGGCCAATAAAATATCATCCATGTAGTTCTTGGAATTGCGATCGCCAACCAAGAATTGCCCCCCGCTTCATGTTGCTTTACATAGACTTTTCCAGTCTGAGGGGGTTAAGCTAAAGGTGTTAAGGGACTCCAGCATACTCAACGTGAAAGGAGCTTGGGGCCCATAAGTCATTACTGCCTCTTTGAGATTTTTTATTGTTTTGAAATCTACTGACTGATGGACACTCTGTCCATTTTTCTTTTCAAATGCTGGCGGTTCCCAATGTATCTGTGAGTTGTCCTCGAGAGCGCATAAGCTATCAGAAAGACTTTTTATTTCTGTTTTTCTAGGGTATGCAAATGCCTAGTAATACCCTTCATATTTTCTGTAATGGATTCCACCCATGGGGGAGTAGAGGACACAAGTGACTCCTCTGCCTGACGGACCTTTTTCTCGGTCTTTTTAAATTTCTTTTTCCTCATTTTCTCAGGATCACTTTTACTAGATTCCTCACCACTGCTAATTTCACTGACAGCAATATCCTGAGGCCCAGGTTCCAGTGAGAGCAAGTATCCTTCAGCTTTCGCCAATAACTCCTGAATAGTTTTAATAGCTTGGATTTTTGTCATTTTTGGGTCTCTTCTAATACTCTCTTTACTGGTCTCAGTTGGCCCAGTGGAATCTACACTTTTTTGATCACTTTCACTTTTGTCTATATACTCCTCACTGAGAACAGAGTCAGGTATATCAAGGAGTCTTTGCATAGCCTCTATCACTTGGGATTCAGTTATATTCGAACCCATCTTTAGAGACCTTTCAGTTCTTACCTGTCCGCTCCGAAGTTCCCCGTACGGGCCGCCACCTGTTGCCGCCTGAAGCGCTTGGAGCAACAGAGCCGCGGGAAAAACTTCAGAAGCAAACTGGAGACAAACAGCTTTTTATTCTGATAACTTTTCTCTCTGGTTCTAACAACGACTAACTCACGCCAAACACACCACTAAAATGGCGCTGACCCGATCCGCAATTTCGGCCAAGTCACTCGAGATCCCGCAACAAGTCCCGTGAGACTATGGGAGGAGACAATGCCCAAATCTCCACGGCTCATAGTCAACTGCAATTCAAGCCAATCCCTAAACAGGGCTTCTGCAAGCTGCCCTTCTACTCTCTGACCCAAGTAATGAGATAGACTAATCCCTTCTCACTAGATACAAAAAATCATATTGCAACTCTTACAAATGTTTTCTTTTTATGAGTAAAGCATATTTCCAGAATAAATATTGCAGAGCATAACATCTAAACATGAAGCAATACTGATCTTAATGCAAAACAAAAACCAATATCAGCATATCCAGCCCAATATCCACACCTTATAAATAATTCTAAAAAGACAAAATATTGGAACAAACCAGAAAAACTAAGCATAGAATCTAATTTTTTAAAGAATTATTTACCTTACTCCACAATATATGCATGTGAAAACCTATGGCAAAACATTGACCCAGACCTCAGAGAGCTCCATAAGAATTTTGAACTGAAAGAATGGATCCAACCAGGGTGGATTCAGGAGAGATCACACTCTGTCTTTCAAGATGGAAGTTTGTGTTATTATTAAAACAAAATGTTAGAAACTAGAATTGCAATACCCATTTATTTAAGTCCAGAGGGACCAACCACATTCTTATATTTTAGCCAATACCTAGACTCAATTAGTACACTGTCATTTGATAACCTTATGGTGACTATTGAGATCAATTGAGAAAATGTAAAAGAAACAGTCCATTGGGACTTATATGCAAGACTAACTTATAAATGTTTCAACCCTATTTTACAACCTGATTATGATTGCATTGTAATTACAATCCCTGGTTACATTGCTTCACCTTTGGTCTCTAAAAGATGTAAATAAACTACGGTCACTATTGGTGGTTTTGGATGATTAAAAAATTCACAATAAGAAGTGAGTTTTGGACATATGTGGAGTCTGGCCATTGGCCAGGAGAATAAGCGATGACTCTATTGATTTGCAGTGCCCGCTTCAGACACCCCCCAAACGTGGACACTGTGAATCAAGGGGGTTGACTATAAGGATAGCCTCAGGCCTTATCCTAAGTAACTCCATTTTAAAAACTCCACTCTGAAACTTGCAGCCTCACCAGGTATACCTACAGAGCTCTCCAATATACTCATCAGGCATAGCCTGACACAAACAAGTCACTTCTCCCAACCCTTACAAACTCAGAGTGAAGTCTCTGGCATGTTCTCCTCACCCTGATAAGGGTGAAGGGCAAGAGAATCAAGATGGGAACCACCAGACAAAATGCCTTAATCTCAGGATGAATGATGTCACTGAGAAACTCGGTAGCAGGTGATAGGGATTGAAAGGGTGTTCAGAAGCCCCAAAATTCAGTATAAATGATGGAGCAAATGAACAGATATTCAGCCAACCAACATGGATGCCCACATGCTGGAGAGCCTGATGAGGACCTGGGCTGACATCCCAACTCTGCTCATTGTTCGCCTGGTCCTCTTCATTATCCTCACCACTCTCAAATTCTACAGCCACATCTTGATCCTGGTGAGAACTGCCACTTCTCCCTATGACCCTCTATTCAACCAGCTATCAGCTCCACATCAGGAGAAGTCTGCCTTGTTTCCTTACCTGATCACCATAGTCTGAGTGATGTGCATCTGCTGGACTTAAAGCCTAAGTCTTGAGACTTTAGACAAGCACTTGAGCATAGCATGCAGAGGGAATGTTTTTCATTGGCCTCTCATAATTAAGTGTGTTTGCAGTGCTTAGAACTATCTTAGAATTGTTTGCTGTGGATTAATTATGTCTTTTTCAGTACCAAGCATTAAGAATTGTCATTTTCTTGATTAAGAACCTATACAGTGACATTGTATTCGGTGATTTCAGTGAATAAAGCATTGAAAAGGACAGAATTGGGTGGATTTTCTTTATTTCTCCCCCTCAACTGCATTAATCACACCTTCGCCGATCATAAGATTACCCCACACCTCTATGGGTCTCCCCTTTTTAATCAAATGCTTGTAGAAGGCCAGAGTCCCAACCTGCATTCACTTAAGCAGCCAGAAGAAAGATCTGGGACAAAATTGATACTAAGTTCCTCTCCACACTCCTGATCTGGGTCTCAGGTGTTGATGAAAGATGGGAATAGGGAATATTCAACAGGCTTGGGATTGTCATTCTCCTGAAAGTGGGTCTAATGGGTCTCTGTCGAGCTCCAGATCACTTCTGCAATCCAGGTAGCCTAAAACCAGGTCCCCACACAAAATCCTTCATATCTTCCTCCCCCTTGCAGGAGCAGCCCCAGGAACTCAGATTTATAATGGTAATAAGATGTTGTATGTCTGTCATTCTGTCATTGCTTCCCCACCCATTGCCTTTTGGCACCTCAATCTTCTGTGCAGACACCAGGCCCTCTTTCAGGTCCCAAAGTCATCTTGTTTTTTGAATTGACCCCAAACTTCACATTCTTACTAAGAATGTAAAAGGAAGAATGCTTCCATATCAATGGGACGCCCTGAGGGTGAATTGTATTACATTCTGTGGACTTCACCAATTTTGTGTGTACTGGACAGTGTTCTGGGTTCCTACAGTAGCAAACCCAAAGCAAATTCAAAATAACATAATTTTAAATGCTAATTGAACTCAAATTAAGGACTTTCCATCTTATTAATAAAATATTTTGCTTTGTGCCAGGTGTGATGGCACATGCTCTTCATCACAGCCTTTCCAGAGGTCTTAGCTTCTGGAGGATTTTGATTTTAAAGCCAGACTCAGCAAAGATGAGATGTAAGAAACTCAGTGAGACCATATTTCTAAATAAAATACAAAATAGGGCTGTGGGATGTGCCTCGGTGGTCGAGTACTCTGAGTTAAATCCTTGGTACCCAACTCCTTCAAAAAAAAGCCCTCTGTTTCTGTTGATTGGCAGAATTTCAACCTCTGGGACAGAAACTCCTGTGCTTCTCCTTTGCTAACAATGCAACACATTTTTTTTCAAAGCTGTGTCCTCATTATTTAATTGACATTGGGGATGAAAATGGCGCATTCAGTAACTACTTAACCTCATGTTTCTATTTCTCACAGCTGTTATCTATCACTTAATTTTTGTTTTTGAAATATTTTGCCTAATTTTAATAGAGATGCTATTGTAGAGCTTACTTTGCTTCTGTCGGCATGGTGTAGGATTCATACCCTTTTGTTTTTAAACTCTGTATAAATTTGCATCCAAGCTATGACTCCTGTAGATAGCATGGGATTGGATCTTGCTCTCATTTTTTTCTGAAAAAATTTACCTTTGTATAGAAATGTTCAGTCAATTCCCATATAATTTTATTGTTGATGTAGTTAGATTTATGTCTGTTCCCTTTTATTTATTTATTTTTGTACTGCGGATTGAACTCAGGGGCACTCAACCACTAAGCCACATTCCCAGCCATATTTTGCATTTTATTTAGAGAAAGGATCTCACCCAGTTGCTTACTGCCTCACCATTGCTGAGGCTAGATTTGAACTCACATTCCTCCTGCCTCAGCATCACGAGCTGCTGCAATTACAGGTGTGCACCACTATTTCCAGCTCTTATAACATTCTTATGCCTCTATCCCTCTTCATTGTATATGTGTTTTACTGGGGTCTGAGGCCAGGGGTGCTTTAACAGTGGACTACATCCCCTGCCTCATTTAAAATTTTATTTTAAGAGAGGGTGAGGCTAAATTGCTGATGCTGGTCTAGAATGTTTTATCCTTGTTGCATGTTTTGCACCACCATCTCTGGCTACTACTCCATTCTTAGTTTCTTGTTTGTTTGTTAATGAATATTTCTTCAATGATTTTTTTTTCAGTTTTTTATGTGTTGGTTCAGTGATGAGTTACCATGTGTAAGAAATATGTTCACTTGTGCAACCCAAAGAATGGGCTTGTTATAGTGCTGGAACCTTCTAAGAATCTTAGGCAATGAGAAGACCTCCTTCAAACCTTGCTGCTTGAAATTGAGTCAGAAAGTTTTCAGACATGTCACCCAGTAATAGGCATGAGCTTCTTGAAGGGATAGGAACAAGGAAAGGGAACATTCTCAAGGGAAAGTGAGGGTCTTCTCAGAGAGGACAGGGACAGTGTGTCTCCCCTGCACTCTCGGTTTTTGGAATTCCAGAGAAATTTACAGAGACTCCTACCGAGGTACACATTTGACTTTTAACAGCAGGGTGATATCCTAATTTCAAATTTCCACAGTTATGGCAACTCTATGTGACCTTGGCACATGCTGAGTGGTTCTAATTGGATTCTTAACCAAATATATATATATATATATTTTTTTTTTTTTTTGGCTTCCGGAGATTGAACATAGGGTCACTGGGCCACTGGGCCACATCCCCAGCCCTTTTTTTTTTTTTTTTGTATTTTTATTAAAGACAGGGTCTCACTGAGTTGGTGAGTGCCTCGCCGTTGCTGAGGCTGGCTTTTAACTTGCGATTCTTCTGCCTCAGCCTTTTAAGTACTGGGATTACAGCCCTTTATGGTGGTCTAGTTAGCCAAAGTAAAGTGGTCTGACGGTTTCTTTCTTTCTTTTTTTCTTTCTTTCTTTCTTAATATTTATTTATTTACTTTAGTTGTATACAATGCAATGCATTTATGTTTACGTGGTGCTGAGGATCGAACCTGGGCCGCACACGTGTGAGGCAAGTCTCTGGAATTACAGGCTTCTGCCACTATCCATAGCAAGGATAACACTTTTGAATGAATTTGTCTTCTATTTGTGAATCTTATGCTTTTGGGAAAGAATAATTACTTAACACTTCCCTGTGTTTTGTCAAAATAACTGCTTGAAAGGGAATGCATCAGTTTTACACACACACACACACACACACACACACACACATTTCTTTTTCTTTGAAGTAGTGGGAATAAACACAGCTTGACATTGATGTCTGAGCTAGATCCCCAAAACTTTTTATTTTCAAGTAGGGTCTCACTGTTTGCAAATGCTGACCTAAATTTGGGCTCCTCCTGCATAACTGTTGTTTGTTTTTGTGTTCAGGTTAAAATTCAGGGCCTCATCCTGGCTAGGAAAGCACTGTGTAGCTAAAGCATAGCTCAGTCACAGATGCTAAATTCTGTAGGAAATGGAAAACAAATTCTACCTCCCTGGATTAGTTCCCAGCACGATTGGGAAGCTCCCTTTAAAAAAGGTCTGGGTCCAAGAATCTGTCACTATATTCAATTTCAGCCAGTGAATGGATAATCGTAGCTGTCAGTCATGATGCAGAGGCGGCCAGGAGGGGGGTTCTCTTGGGGGGAACTGTCCAATCAGTGCGCAGACAGAGAAGAAGGGCGGGCTTCAGCAACTCGCGGGCTTTTCTTCCTCACCAACTCAGCTGCTACTTTTCTAGACCCAGGGTTCTCTACTCCAGGGGCCCAGGTGACTCTACGCAGCCTGTGTCTCCCGCGATCTCAGGTGCCGAAGGTTGCTAGAGAGGACCCCATGTCACCAGGGAAGACAAAAATGGTGAGTTTGCAATCAAAGCCGAAGATACGCATTCAGCACCTGTTTTGGGGCCCCTGCGTGCGGGTGAGCTGAAGAGCATGGCGGAATCCCTGCGGGCGGGTGGCGTTGGTTTCTGGTCTCTCTTCCCCAGGGTTGGATGAGCGGCTCGGTTACCTTGAGTCCACTTCTCTCCCCTCCCTGCTGGTTGCCGATCCCACTCTTCCAAATGTGTAGGAAACAGGGTCACAAATGCACTTTTGCTTCTCCCAGTTGAGCTCCTCCAAAGGCTCTGTAGGTCCTTAAAGTTGCAGATACCTCCTGCGTTCTAAAATGCCACCTTCCTCCCCATTTCACAGCATGATTAACTATTTGTGCTTCCTACTATGTTTCAAATGCACACAGTCTATTAATTTTTATTTTTCATCTAGTGAAATATTGTAAAGAATATATATATATTTTGTATTGGAGATCAAAACTGTGGAAGCTTTATCAGTGACAACGACAGACACTTTTATTTAATTTTGAAATCTGGTCTCACTTGTTTTGAAAGCTGACATCCAACATGTGATTCTTCTGCTTGACTAGTTAGCCTATTCAAAAAATAGTGCTGGAAAAACTAAAAATCCATAAGTAGCAAAATGAAATTAAACCACTATCTCTCACCATGCACAAATGAACTCAGAGTGTATCAAAGACTTAGGCAATAGAACCGAGACCCTGCAATTTTTAAAAGAAAATATAGGCTCAAATGTTCACCACATAAGCCTAGGACCTGACTTTGTTAACTAGACTGTGAAAGCATAAGAAGTAAAATCAAGAATCACTAAATGGGATGGATTTAAATTAAAAAGTTCTTCTCAGCAAAGGAAACAATTAATAACGTAAGGAAAGAGCCTGCAGATTTGGAGGATATCTTTACCATATGCACTTCTGATAAACCATTAATCTCTAGGATATATAAACAACTCAAAAAACTTAACACCATAAGAACAAATAACCCAATTAATAAATTGGTAAATTGGCTAAAGAACTGAACAGACATTTCACAGAAGTAGAAATACAATTGCTTAACTAATATATGAAAAAGTGTTCAACATCTGGCAATTAAAAAAATGTAAATCAAAACTACTCTAAGATTTCATCTCACTCCTGTCAGAATTGCAAACACAAAGAATACAGGCAATGTTGGGCATGGTAACACACGCCTGTAATTCCAGCACTTGAGTGGCTGAGGCAGGAGGATTGTAGGTTCAAAGTTAACCTCAGCAATGGCGAGGCACTTAGCCCTGTGTCCTATTTGTAAATTGATTCCCTATTGGCATTTGACTTAATGACGTTTGTGAAGTGAGTATATTTTATTTTTTTGTATGTTAATGTCCTGGCACCTTGGCAATATTTTCCAAGTGAGTATATTTTCCTCTGATTTTTTTCCTTTCCTTGTTTGTCAAAAATCAATATAATAATTTATACTGTTTCAAATACCACATTGCCTTGATAATTGTAGCTTCTTAGTAGTTGTTAACCTCAGGTAGTATCCATCTGTGAATTTAGTTTTCATTACTGTGTTGGTTGTTCTGGGTTATTTATGACTAAAAATGTAACTTTAAAAATATTTTATTGGGATTTTATTGTGTCTGAATTTATGATAATTCTGAGTATTTCCAGCTATGAACATAAAATATCTCCACATATTTACCTTGTCTTTTGTACTATCCATATGAGCTTACAGTTTTTGTCACAGAGATTTTTGTCAGGATTATATATGAGTTCTTCTCTCTATTTTTCTTTCTTTCTTTCTTTCTTTCTTTTTTTTTTTTTTTTTTGTGTGTGTGTGTGTGTGCGCGTGCTGTATATGTGGTGTGTGTTTCTGTTAATGTTTTGTTTTCTGGTGCTGGGTGTTGGACTCTGGTACTCTACCACTGACCTACCTCCTCAGTTCTTTTTCCTTTTTTTTTTTTTTTTTAATTTTGAGACAGTCTTGCTATGCAGCCCAGGCTGGCTTCAATGATGTGAACCTCCTACCTTGGTTTCCTGAGGCCAGGGATCATGGATATGGTTTTTGGGTCCAGCTTGCTGCTATTGATTATCAGTATGACAACAGTCCTATATATTAAATTTGTGTTGTACAACTCCAATGTTCTTTGCTGATTTTTCATAAGTATTTGTTTTATTTCACATAAAGAATAATGTGCTACCTCTATAAGGATATTTTTTCCCCAAGCTTGAGTATGCTTTTTCATTATTCTTGACTTTTTTCTTTAAGTATTGATATTTATTTATTGATATTATATTTATTACTAGCCCTTTTCTTTGATGGATGATTTTCATTGGTTTTTAAAATTCAAATCAACCTTGCTTAGGTATAATAATTCTCTGTTGGACTTGGTGTATAATTTTTTTTTATTTACTTTCGGATTTACTTAAGTAATATTTGTGGTGGCATTTTGCATTTATGATCATGAGTAACTTATAGTTTCCTTTTTTTTTTTTTTTTTTTTTTTTTTTACTGGGAATTCAATTAAGGACACTCAACCACTGGGCCACATCCCCATCTCTTATTTGTATTTTATTAGAGACAGGGTCTCACTGAGTTTCTAAGTGGGGCACCATTGCTGAGGCTGGCTTTGAACTCGTGATCCTCCTAACTCAGCCTCCCAAGTTCTGGGATTACAGGTGTATATTACTGCATGCCGCTAAGCTTTCTTATTTTATCTAGCTAATTTTGATAATATTGTAACATATGCCTCAGAAAGAAGTGTAAGGTGTTTAATGTGCTTTTGCATTCTGAAAAAAAAATGTAGAAATTTGGTGGCCGTTATTAAGTGTCTTGTGGAAGCCTATATCATGTGAGAACTTTTGTTTGTTTGTTTGTTTGTTGTTTTCTTTTTTGTGAATAATTAGTTATTGACTCACTTTTTTAAGTAGGCATGGATTCATCTGTTCTTTTTTATTTGTCCATCTGTGTAAGATGGAGGAGATGGTCTCTCTCAAAGTATTGGGCTAGTTTTCTGTAAGTTATCTAGTTGGAGTCAAGCACATGTTCATGATATTCTTGAAATGTCCATGGATGGTAAAGATGGCTCTTTTAATTCTAATGGATATTTTCTCTGTCCTCTGTTTTCTTATTTCTTTAAAGTTATTACATTTCTTATACCTTCATTAATTTACTTTGATGTGATGGTAATAATTGAACCCCGTACCTCACTGTTGCTAGGGAAGCACTCTACCACTGAGCCATAACCCCACCCCAGTCCTCTGTTTCCTTAGCCTCATATGAGTTTATACTGACATTCATGAAAACTTGGTTTTTCAGACTGCTGTTTTCCTGATTGTGGTTTTATCAACACCCTCTATTACTTGCCTGTGCTTAATTAACATTTACATTGAACTTTTTTCTCTGGTTTTCTTAAGTGTAAAGTTCTAGGATTGCTTTTGTCTCTTTTCTGAAATGTGGTTTGGATGCAATAGATAACATGGAAGTGCCATCTGTGCTTTTATCATACTGTAGACTTTTACATTACATTTTTCTCAGAATGGGCAATTTTCCCTTAAGTTACTTCTTCCTGTGTCTGTTTAGAGCCATGTGTTGCATCTCCCATTGACTGGTAGCTTTCCAGCTGCTACTGATCTGATTTCTGCTTTCACTCCCAAGTTTTTTGAGCATACGTCAGAGTTCATTGGTGTTGCACCCTTGTTGAGGTGTGTTTATGGCTCAGAATGTGGCCTGTTCTGGAGAGTGTTGCTGTGATCCTGAGAAGGCTGTGTGTTTCACTGTTGGCTAATGGCCAGGGAAGCCCACTTGTCTGCTGCTTAACTACATTGTCTCATACCTGATAGAGTTGTGGTGATGTCTTCCAGTATACATGTGAATTCCTCATTGCCTTGGTGAGTTCTGTATATTTCTGCCTGATGTCCTTCCACTTTGCTATAGGTGCATGTATATTAAAAATTCAGGACAGTTAATTGAAAGTTTAACCTAGGTCCACCACAGTAGCACATGCCTCTTTTTGTTTTAGGTACATGCATATTAAAAATTCAAGACAGTTAATTAAAAGTTTAGCCTAGGGACACCATAGTGGCACGTGCATGTAAAGCCAGCAGCTCAGGAGTCTTAGGCAGGAGGGTTGCAAGTTCAAACCCAACCTTAACAATTTAGGGTTTGAACTTCTTAGATATTTTCTTCCTAAAAACAGGAATAATCAAAATAAAAGAAAAGAAGAGAAAAGAAAAGAAAGGAAAAGAAAAAGAAAAGGATTATAGATGTGACTCGTTTGCTAAGCAACCCTAGGGTCAATTCTTTGTACAACAAACAAAAACAACAACAAAAATAGATAAATAATTAAATAAATATATGACTGAATGAAAAGAAAATTTAGCCTTGGCATTCTGGGTCTGATCTATCTCAGGGATGGTCAATCTCAAGTCATTTGTTTCCCATTCATGAGCCATGTTTTCCTGGTTCCCAATATTATTTGTAATTTTTTTTTTAAAGTGAATGAAAATGTGTTTCTCCCCTTTCTCATATGCTGATGTTTCTGTTTGTTGAAGACTTTATGTATTTGCCTAGAGACTATGTTTTATGTGCTATGTTTAATAAATTAGTTTGCATTCAGCTCGTTTGACAGATATTCCTGACTGGCACTGTGGTAAGATAGAATTGAAGCATTAGCGGTTTAAGAGCATAGAGGCTCTGGTTTTGCAGACTGACACACAGTAGCTCTGCTTACTGACATTTCACCATGGAGGCTTGCAGCAGCTGAAGGTACCTGCAACATAGTAACAGAATCAGCAAACAAAATATCAGGGTAAAAACAATCCCTCTTTATTTTTAGTGTACTAAAAGTCCATCATCTGTATGTGATGAGTTCTTAGACTGTTGACAAGCTTGTGCCCATATAAGAAATATAAAATTCACCCTCCAATATATTTTTCCAACTCCCTTGCCTTGATGTTCTCAAAACTTGTTTATGTATAAAAGTAAAAGCCCTGCTGTGCTCAGCGCTCAGGCACTGGGAATTATTTATCTGGACTCTGGTGCCGCTAATACACTGTTGCTTCCAGATCTCATTGTCCCTTGGCCTCATTTCTCACTACACCAGCAGCTAGGATAGAAACAGCAAAAGCTCAGTCCTCCTGTTTTTGTCAGTAGTTTTTCAAGGGCCTCTGCTTTCACACACAGTGGTGCTATTTAACACTCTTCCTTGCCTTTACTCTACAAAACCCAGTCTGGGGAGCAACCAATGTTGAGCATGTAGGTCTTGTTCCTCTTTGAAAATTTCCTCCTGGTCTATGTGGGCTTTCCTTCTTCTTCAAAAACCTGGGTGGTTTTATTTTTGGGGAGCATACTGTGGAGTGAACCCATTGGTGATTAACCATTGAGCCAAGTCCCCAGTACCCACCCCTCCTTAAGTTTTGTTTTTGTTAAGTTTTGATTAACCTAAGGAAGTTGCTGAGGGTGGCATTGAACTTTCACTCTTGCAATCCTTCTGCCTCGGCCTTCTAAACCGGGGTGTTTTTTGAAAATTGATTTCTAAAATAAACTCTTCCTGAAGCTTTCTTTATAAGATTTTAGGTGATGGTTGAGTGGGTAAAAATAATTTGGTGTTCTAGCCAGATGCAGGCTCTTAGTTTACTTAAATTCTGTAAAGAAATTCCTGCCAATTTTTCAAGTAATCTTTTCTGATTTAGAAGAGTGACAGGTTGTTTTAGATATTACTATATCCCCATGGTTATTTTAATATAGAGTGCAGAAACTTGGATAAGGTCTTCTGTGTGTACTTTGGAGCCAGTGACCAGGATCTCAGAATGGGATATCAGGCCGCTGTCCTGCACCAGAGAGGGGCTTTTTGAAGGGAAAGTGAAGGTCACACCATGCTTGCTGCTCTCCACTGTTCTCTATGACTTCTTCATGTAGCTATTGTGAACATTTCAAGGATTTATGGAGTAATGACTATCTTGTTCTCATGGTTCTGTTTGTGTTTCTACTTTTCTCTGGAGGGCATGTATGTAAAGCAGCTCCCTCTTCCTGGAGACATTGTCATCTTGGATGTGAATGAGTTTCCTTCTTCAAAGATCAACTGACAACATTTGGGTGAGATTATCATTTTGGGGTGCTATTCTCTTCTAGTTTATGGCTTTACCATGATGTTTCCAGGCTTTCTGTTCTGTTCTCTATTATGCAAGTACTGTGATGGTTCCAGAATCCCTGTGGTATCATTTTGGTATGAGTGTGTTTCTTTCTTTCTCTCTCTTTTTTTTTTTTTTAGTGCTTATTATTTTTATGAAATGGTTTAGCTTATTGTACAAAACTAAATTTCTACTGGTGCAGTGGTGCATGACTGTAACCAGCAGAGCAGCTGTGTAGGCTGAGGTAGGAAGATCATAATTTTAAATGCTAACCTAAGCCACTTTCCAGACCCAGAGCCAGTTAGTGAGTATTGTCTCAATATGACAAATATGCAAGAGATGTGGCACCATGGTTAAGGGCCCTGGGTTCAATACCAGCTCTTATTTATTTATTTATTTGCCATACCATAAATAAATAAATAAAATTAAATCTTATGTAAACATTTTAAATTATTTTAGTTTTTCACATTAGAATGTATAATAAATGGACATTTGTCTACAGAATAGAGTATGTAGTGCCTTTTGCCACCTAGATTTTAGTGTGCATACACCATCATTATGATCTGTGTCCAGGACCCTTGCTGTCACTCATTTTTCCATGCTGTGAAGGCCAGTCCACTAAAGGCTTTCTCATTGTCTGTTGCTAACTACTTCTGATACTGTGTGGCTCAGGAAGTCATGTTATAAGTTTTTGAGTATGGTTCTGTGTCAGTGGCAGGAGTATATTGTGCCAGGTTCCATCTTTTTGGCTGTTCCATCACTATGCAGACATAGCATGATTACAAATGTACATGGAATGTCCTGTTGACAACCAAACTGTGTTGCATAGGTGAGGATTCTGGGATGCAAACCAGCTGCTTTACCACACCCTAGAAATGCTTCTGCCTAAGATTTGTTTGCACCAGCATCATTACAGGCATGAGAAAACTCTTTCACAACAGACATCTATTGTACCTGTGGCCCATCCTTGGTCAAGATGTCCTGGAGCAGAACATTTCTATGTGGCACATGACTATATATTATGATAGTAAGCTGACTGCTGTTCAGAAGAGTTTGAACATCATTCGATATTCATTGTTGTTATGATTTTTAGAGAAATACTGTCTGGTATTTATTAAGAAGATTGTTTTGAGACTTATAAAATTTTCTAAGGTTGTTGTTTTGATAAGGTGGAATCTTTGGTTCATAAAGTTATTTCTAAGACACATGTCACCTATCCACTTACCCCATTCTGCTTTGATGGTGATGAGAAATTATTAAATTGTTGTATTTATTAATCATTATGCTTGTTTACTACTTGACTAAATTTGTTCTGAATTAAAACTACTGCAAACTTGTAGTTGTTCTCTTGGTGTAATCACACAAAAAGAGCTCAATCCCAAGTTAACACATTGTGACAACGTTCACACAGTTGTCTATATGGAAGCTTCAAAGTAAGCCCATGTCCAGAGTGTGTGAGTGGGGGCTGATTCTAAACACTTCTTTATGGATGGAACAATAGGGTATCAGAAGAAAACAAGAGATCAATATATACCATGTTTTTGACATTAACTGTGTAGTCACAGTGAGCCACTGTGGTTGGTAGACTGTGTATCAAATTCTGAGTTTCCTGATTCTATCAATTTCTGACTCAGTCAGCTTTCTTTTTTAAGGGTAAATAATATTGGGTGTGCTAATATAAGTCCTCTATTTCACAGGACATTGTTTGGACATGTAATAGAGATGCAACCAACAGAGAAGTTAGGAGTGAAATGGGAGCTTGTCTTACTTCCTGTGAACTCACCAAAGGAAGGTTCTAAAACACTATACTGTTTGCCTGTGAGGGGCCAAATTTTAGTGTTGTAATGGCAGTGAGGAATTGAGTGCATTAAGGATTTGATGGAATAATTCATAGAATTAATCTGAAGGCTATAGAATCATGTAAACGCCATGCATGTTGAGTATTGATTTCTCATACTATCTAACCCTCTGAGCCTCCTCTATACATTTTTGGGATATTTTAGATCTCAGTGGCCTTGGAGGACGTGGCTGTGAACTTCACCCAGGAAGAGTGGGCTTTGCTGGAACCTTCCCAGAAGAAGCTTTACAGAGATGTTATGCAGGAAGTTCTCACAAATTTGGCTTTTATAGGTAATAATAATGTTTCTTTACTTAATCAAATTAAGACCTCATATTTATTTTGGTCACTTATGTACAATGTGAAAAGGGAATCAGTTGTTGAAATATTGCAGCATAAAAGGCACCTAGAATTTGTCAATGCATTTCTAGCTACTAAAATTTCTTAATGATTATTCTGGTTTGATATTTTAGGAAACAAATGGGATGAAAAGACCATTGAAGATCAGATCAAAAATTCTGGGAGCAAGCTGAGGTAATTGTACTCACAAGAGTAATCATTGAGAGAATTTCATAATGTCACATAGATTTAAAACAAACCAACAAAAGAAATATGCATAACTTGAAATGTACTCATTCTTAAATTTTTTTCCAGCAATATATACTTAACTGCAACAGATATTCTGTCTTTTCAAAGTACTTGACATGAATAAAATACTATGAAATTGCATATGTGAATATCACTATTTGGATAACAGCCACAGGGAAACTGTGTTTATTATAGTTGTTTTATTTTAATCTATTCATTTTCAGGCAATTTGAACAAGTCAAAAACCTAGCCTTTGCTGATGTTGGTAGTAATGTAATCCTATCCTAGCCTTTACTTGACATTGTTAGAAATGTAAGCCTAGGGCCTATAAATAAACATAACATCATGAATGAATCAAGCATTGATTATATGCTGGTCATTTTTCAGAGAAGACATATGGTAACTTTAAAGGCAAAGAAAAGTGTGTGGGGGTAACTTACAATGACACTGCAATTCTTAACTGGACAAAGAAATATTTTAATAAATTAAATCCATGTGGGTGCATTTTGTGTGTAAAAGACTTCATATGTCCTTCATTCCTCCCTAGGCTTATTATATCTCACTTGGGACAGAAATGCTACATGCATGAGAAATGTGAAGAGAATCCATGTGAATTTAAACATCACAGGAAATCTCTGGTTTCTCCCAAAAATGTTCACACACAAACATTTATACAAACCGGAGATGGACCTTATAAAACTACAGTATGTGGGACAGTCCTCAGTTGTCCCAGTTCAATTCAAAGTTATGAAGAACCTCATACGGAGTGTCAACAAAATGACTGTAAAAAATGTGGTGAAGCAGTTTCTTCTCTGCCAAGTGTTCAAGGACACATGATAACACAAAGTGGAGGTGAATATTTTAAATGTGAGATATGTGGAAAAACATTTCAGTCCCCTCTATATTTCAAAGACATAAAAGAACTCATTCTGGAGAGAAACTATATGAATGTGAACAAGGTGGTCGAACCTTTATTTCACTCACAAGTCTTCAAAGTCACATGATTGCACACACTAGGAATAAATGTTTTAAATATAAGGTATGTGGGAAAGACATTGCTTATCCCAATTTATTTAGAATACATCAGAGAACGCATACTGGAGAGCAAACCTATGAATGTAAGCAGTTTGGTAAGGCTTTTGCTAAGTCCTCTATCCTTTACTCACATGAAAAAAGTCATACTGGACAGAAGTCCTACGAATGTAAACAATGTGGAAAAGCCTTTGATACATCCAGTCAGCTTTATAGGCATGGAAAAACTCATTCAGGTAAAAAGCTCTATAAATGTGAACAATGTAGAAAATCCTTTGCTGGATCCAGTCACCTTCAGACACATGTAAGAACACATACTGAAGAGAAGCCCTATGCATGTAAGCTGTCTGGTAAAGTCTTTTATACTTCATATCAACTTCACATACATGGATTAACTCATACTGGAGAGATGCCATATAAAAGTAAGCAGTGTGACAAAGCCTTCCCTCGGTCCTCTAATCTTCAGTCCCATGAACTAACTCATACTGGAGGGAAGCCCTATGAATGTCAACAGTGTGGAAAAGCCTTTGCTAGGTCCAGTAACCTCAATGCACATAAAAGAACACATACTGGAGAGAAGCCCTATGAATGTAAAGAGTGTGGAAAAGCCTTTGCTAGATCCAGTCACCTTAAGGTACATGAACGAACTCATACTGGAGAGAAGCCCTATGAATGTAAGCAGTGTGGTAAAGCCTATATTAGTTCCAGTGAACTTCACATACATAAACGAAGACATAGTGGAGAGAAGCCCTATGAATGTAAACAATGTGGAAAAGCCTTTGCTAGATCCAGTGAACTTCACGTACACGGAAAAAACACATACTGGAGAGAAGCCCTATGAATGTAAGCAGTGTGGAAAAGCTTTTGCTAGATTCAGCAACCTTCACATACATGAAAGAACACATACTGGAGAGAAGCCCTATGAATGTAAGCAGTGTGGAAAAGCCTTTGCTACATCCAGTAACCTTAAGGTACATGAACGAACTCATACTGGAGAGAAGCCCTATTAATGTCAAGAATGTGGAGAAGTCTTTGCTATATCCAGGCAACTTCAGATACATGAACAAACTCATATTGGAGAGAAGTTCTATGAATGTAAGCAATATGGAAAAGCCTTTGCTACGTTCAGTGATCTTCACGTACATGGCAGACCCCATACTGGAAAAAAGCAGTATAAATGTCAGCAGTGTGGCAAAGCCTTTGCTACATCCAGTCAGCTACAGACACATGGAAGTACTCACTGGAGAGAAGCTCTATGAATGTCAAAAATGTGGAAAAGCCTTTGCTATATCCAGTCACCTTAAGGTCCATGAATGTACTCATAATGGAGAGAAGACCT
Source organism: Tamias sibiricus (assembly GCA_025594165.1). Taxonomy (NCBI): domain Eukaryota; kingdom Metazoa; phylum Chordata; class Mammalia; order Rodentia; family Sciuridae; genus Tamias; species Tamias sibiricus. The sequence continues at coordinate 3,158,926 of CM046667.1, read as the reverse complement.
ATGAATGTAATCAGTGCGGCAAAACATTCACTCAGTCCTCTAGCCTTTAGTCACATGAACAAACTCATACTGGAGAGAAGACCTATGAATGTCAACAATGTGGAAAAGTTTTTGCTAGATCCAATGACCTTCACATACATGGTGGAACTCATACTGGAGAGAAGCCTTATGAATATAAACAGTGTGGAAAAGCCTTTGCTAGATCCAGTCAGCTACAGATACATTAAAGAGCTCATACTAGACAGAAGCCCTATTAATGTCAATAATGTGATGATGCCTTTGCTAAATCCAGTGACCTTCACATACTGTAAGAACCCATACTGGAGAGAAGCCTTATGCATGTAAGCAGTGTGGCAAAGCCTTTGCTATATCAAGTCAGCTACAGATACGTAAAAGAATACATACTGGAGAGAAGCCCTATGTTTCCAGAGACCAGCTCCAATGGTGGTGAGAAGACGTCAGCAAAAATGTGAGAGATAAACCACGCAGCACACAAGTCTGGAGGCTTAACTCTAACTTTACTTGTTTTACCCGAGTTTTTATAGCCCAGACAGCACAGTCTTTTACATTACAGCTTTTGAAGTTACATTAAAGAATTTCAGAGTTATACATTATGAAGGAAACAAGTTACATTAAGGAAATTTGGGGTTATACATTCTGAGGGAAACAGGATATTGTTCTAAGTACATATTACAGATTAAACTTATCTAAAACCATTAAGAAAGCATATATTGATCAATCTTAAATGTCAATAGCAAAAATTGTTTTTACCTAAAACTACTTTTACAGCCCTTTAAGATCACTGACAATGTCCCACACCTTGATTGCCCTAATACATCATAGCTAAACCTTGACTGAACTCAGCTTACTATTGTTTTCTATAATAACTCTGTTCTGAATTAGAAAGAAGGAAGTACAGCTATTTCTCAGAAGTTAAGCTAACAGGTATTTTTCCTTTGATTAGGTGTTAGAACTAAGGGGTCTCTACCATGGAAAACTTATATCAATATATCTTAAACTAATATCCTAAACTTACCTAAGATAAAATAATCCTTATCGATCACAAGAAAGCCTTATAACTATAACTTAAAACCTTATAACTATAACTTAGAAAAGTCTAAACTGTGGGGCACAGCTAGAGCCACAAATTTAATCATTACTTACAAGCCTAATGTCTAATTATATACCTGTTTTACTTATGTACTAATTAATTTGCTATAGGGCTCCTGACTCAGACTTCACAATGTAAATTTGTGTGGTCAGATTTACGTTTAATAGCTAACTTATGAGCCCCTAGTGGTCACACAGAGACATAGTGAGAATAGAGAGATAGAATTAACCATTGCGGCGCCATTTTTGTCTAACATCGTTCCTGGAAGAGGAAGAGATGCCTTGCTTTCTCTTTCTATTATTTCAGACAAGGAGCTTTGCTCACTTGTCCCAAGGAAGATGTGACACTATGTATGTCAACAATGTGGAAAAGCTTTCAATAGTTTCTTTCAACTTTTGAAACATGAACAAACTCATACAGGAGAGAAGCTCCATGACTGTAAACAATATGGTAAAGACTTTGCTACATCCAGTGAACTTTACAGACATGGAAGAACGCATACTGGAGAGAATCACTATAAATGTCAACAATGAGGAAAAGCCTACGCTACTTCCTGTAAACTTCAGATACACGAGGAACTCATAGTGGAGACAGGCCCTATGAATATAAACAATGTGGTAAAGCCTTTGCTACATCCAACAACCCTCACAGACATTGAACAATGAATACTTGAAAGAAGCCCTATGAAGTTAAGCAGTCTGGCAATGTCTTCACTCAGTTCTCTCATCTTTACTCACATGAACAAACTCATATTCGAGAGAAGTCCTATGAATGTAAGCGGTTAGGGAAACCCTTTGCTCCACCTGGTCAGCTTCACATATATGGATGAAAGCATACCCAAGAATAATCATACTCATGAAAAATACTGGCAAAACCTTTTGTTATTACTGTTTCACTCATAAACATGTAGAAAGATTACTGTAAAAAATCCTTTGAATATGAAATGTAGTATATCAATATTTCTTTTCACCTTCAAATACAAGAGCTCACGCTACTGAATATATGTAGCACTGGGGATTTAGGCTGGTGGTGCTCTAAAACAAAGCCATATCCCCATTACTTTTTATTTTGAGATTGGGACTTTCTGAGTTCATTGGGGTTTGCTGATGTACTGAGTTTCACCTCTAACTTATGCATCTTCAGCCTCAGCCTCCAAAGTTGCTGGAATTAAAGACATACAAAACAACATCTGTCTGAATATCTCCATAAATGTGAAAAATATGGCAAATCATTTCATTTTCTCTATTGCTTTCAAAGCCATTTTACTCACACTGGAAAACAAACTTTCTGAATTTGGAAAATTTGCTACATGCTATCAGCTTCACATCCGAGCCTAATCTTCTTTTTCATATATGAAATACTCATGGAGAGAAGCCCTGTGAATTTGAGAAATATGAAAAGTCTTCTAATATTCCCAGTTTCTTCTAAGGACAGCAAAGATTCTTTTTGAAAGTTTCATGCCAAAATGAACAAATTCTTTGCAAGTAAGAAATATAAAGTTTTAGATGTTCTAGTGTTGTTTGGTTGTATGAAAGGAATCATATTGTATAAAATTCTGAGGAAAAGCAGTGTGGGACAGTATTCAACTTTCACAGTTTCTTTCAAAGACATAAAAGGATTCACATCAGTGAAAATCCTTCTGCTCTTTGAAAAATGTCATAACAGTTTTAACTTTCCAGGTCTCTTTAAACAGCATTGAAAACTCACGCTGTAGAAAAGCCTTGTGTGTGGAAATGTGGTGAGATCTTCAGTCATTTGAGACCCATTTAGATTTGGAGAAAAATTTTATATTATATTAGTTTATTTATTAATTTTTTTTTGGTACCAGGGATTCAGCACAGAGCAACTTAACCACTTAGTAAATTCCCAGTATTTTTTATTTATTTATTTATTTTTTGAGACATGGTCTTAGTGGATTACTTAGGTCCTAAGTTGCTGAGGCTGGCTTTGGACTTGTGATCCTCATGCTTTTGCCTGATATAGTTATGCACTGCCTTCAGCAAGCAACTCTTTTTCTGAGAAAAACTATAGGCATATGAGAACAGAGAGTGCCTTCATTTCTCCTCTATTTGGAGGTAATGAAAATGCACCCTGGAGTTGAAGTAAGGATTGCATCAGCATGAAAATGTGAAAGCAACATGATTTACTGGGTTAAAACTCTTATTATTAGATTCAATTTTCCTATATTTTTTTTTTTTTTTTTTTGTGGTACCAGGGATTGAACTCAGGGGCACTCGACCACTGGGCCACATCCCCAGCCCTTTTTTGTATTTTATTTAGAGACAGGGTCTCACTGAGTTGCTAAGTGCCTCGCCATTGCTGAGGCTGGCTTTGAACTCGCGATCCTCCTGCCTCAGCCTCCCAAGTGCTGGGATTACAGGCGTGCGCCACCGCGCCCGGCAATTTTCCTATATTTTAAGTTTTTTGTATCTATAGT
>CM046667.1:3066263-3155278 GCA_025594165.1 Tamias sibiricus | reverse complement strand
TTTTTTACTATATAGGCATAGATGTAGAAACATTATGAGATAAAGTATTTACATGATTAGCTGTATAAATTTCCTTAACTAGAACAGTAGAAGAAACAGCAATAGAGCCTAATATTTCTATAAGAGCAGATATTTCTAACATAAAATCTGCAACAAATATTTTAGGCCTAATTAATTAATTAATTAATTAATTTTCAATATTTGGATCCCTTGATCATCATATCATTTTTCATTTAATTTAACAAAGAGCATTACATAAAATGGTGGATGTAGTATTTAAAAAGTTGTATAATTTTTAGGTATAGTACTTCGCAAATAATTAGTTATATACATTTATGACAATCAATAGAATATATATCATTGATCATTTTTATCTTCATAATCTTACTGTTTCCTACTAACATAGCATGAGAGGTATTTACATAGGCTCTAAACCTGATATTGAATAGATCTAGTAATTGGTTTAACCAAGGTGACTGTATTAATAGCTGTAACAAATCTATGTAACCTGGAAAATTTCATTTTTTTTTTTTTTTACCATTATACAATTTACTTTTTAGAGATGAGAGTAACCTATCCAGATGAAAACCATCTATAAATAGGAGCATCAGTAAAAAATTTCATCAGTATAACTAAATTTGTCAGTACTAGATTTTAAATAATTTTTATAATTAGAATTTAGAGATGAAGCTGATGAATTAAATATATTAGCATTAGATGACATAGGTTGAAAAACCTGTTTTTTTTTTTTAGAACCACATTTAAACCAATGAGGAAATTTCTCTGAAGGATCAATCATATTATTTAAATAAAAATATTTTTTACTAGGTTTTAGCTCACATGGGTAAGTAGCCTTAGGCAGAGTTTTATTAACATAAATAGCAAGAAACGCCTTTTCAGGGGTTGATGGTGACCCCTGAGTAGCAACTAGGCGCTGTACCTGGGTAGTTAAATTTTGTATTTGACCCCAAGAAGGCAGTGTTGATGTTTGTGTTGAGAGACAAATGAGAGAATCAGCTGCTCATTCTGTGCCTGGAGTGTCCTTTGTGGGTATGGCTGTTGGAGAGGTCTCTGTATGCTCTGTGAGGGGCTCATGGTGTCTTATGAGAGGTCTGATATCTACAAAGGAGTTGAAGGTCCTGTGGAAAAACTTAAGCATACCCTTGACCGGAGGACAAAAAAAACATCAGGTTTGCTCTATTGACCTGTTAAAAGGTCTTTTCATTTTACTAGAGGCTTGTTAGTCATATTACTTGTTTTGACCAGTGTCTTTGCATAGGTTTTAATTTTGAATCATTGACATTTAGAAAAAGAGCATGCTATAATATATGATGGGGAGAACTATAATGCAATTTTCCATTTCTTAATTTAGAAGTTTGAGCTTTTAATGCCTGATGAGCTCTTAAGAAAATAACATTATAATATTTTAAAATATTGTTTTCAGTTCATTCGTAAATAATTTTGCTACAAAAGTTTGTGTAAAAATGCATGCTTGAAGGAAAATATGTGACTCAAGGTTCAGGAGGTTACTTGTGAAGGTGTTTGGCTCAAAAATCATGTCTTTAGTATAGAAAACAATAATTTATTTCTCATTTAATTATTGTACCTCCTCCAAACTGGCTCAGCTACTCACCCAAATTTATCAGCAGGTTGCCATCCACCTGCCAATACCCATACCAACACTGTAGCCAGAAGTGTAGGCAGGTCTTTCCTGGAGATTCTGTAGTCCTCTTGGAGTCTAATTCATGAACTTATGTATGTACCAAAACTGAACTCCTATAGAGAATGACCCCACTGTAGGCAGTTTTGCTTCATGCTGACTGGCAGCAAGCCCTTAACTCCTGCCTTTGGCAAATGAATTTATTATAAAAAATACAGACTACATCACTGAAGCAGAAAAGTAAAACTAGGAAAATCTTGACTGTCTCTTTAGGTGGAAAGAAAGTTATCAGTATCCTGAGGTGCTTCTAAAACTATCTTTCAAAAACAAAATTCTACTGGATAGCTTAAGCTGTATTCATGAAAGATAGAAATGCCACAGAACTGTCTTTTGACCTTCCTCTCCAAATGAACACTATAAGAAACACAACTAAATCTTGGTAACAGAGATAGCAGTGACAATCACCCCATTTTTATCATGTTTGCTACCTTAAATATTTGGACAGAAGTATGTAAGAAACCCTTATTAATGACTACACAAGTTCTATGACACTTGAATTGGTTGTGGGGGAGGTTTTTTTCATGATGCTTTGAATCCTTGAGAAAGGACCAGTGAATCCCTTAGCCTGAGCAGAACTCACTCTCTCTCCAGGATATACTGTACAATATAGACCTGAGAGGAGGCTTTAGTATCATGTGAATCAAAGCCACAGGCATCAGCTGACCCTTGTTAAAGGCTATTTGGTTCCACTCTAGGTGTTGTCAAATTCATGAGCCATTTTACAGTTCTCATGCATATTTCAGGCACTTACAAAACCAAGAATTATGCTGTCAAAGAAATTATTAAAAGTAAGAATAAAACAACAAAAAAAAAAAAGCCTTAATGTGGAACACTAAAAAGCACTATCCAAATAAAAAATTACTAAGAGAAAAAAAACATTATTTTGTTTGCAACTCCTTTTCCCACTTGGTGGACTCATGTTTGGATGAATGTAATTTGTAGTTACCTCAGACTACAGCTAAAAACTTAAATTATAAATCACAATGGTTCACAGATGATATCAACACAGTTTTTTCTGGTGGAATGTTCTAGGAAGCACAATACAGCCAAGGCCTCCTGCAATGTCGTTCCTTCACTGGGGCAAAGACAGGTGAATATACAAGGATATCACTTAGAGTGCACTTTTTTTTTTTTTTTTTTTTTTTTTTGGGTACCGGAGATTGAACTCAGGGGCACTCGACCACTGGGCCACATCCCCAGCCCTTTTTTGTATTTTTATTAGAGACAGGGTCTCACTAAGTTGCTAAGTGCCTCACCATTGCTGAGGCTGGCTTTGAACTGGCAATCCTCTTGCCTCAGCCTCCCAAGTGCTGGGATTACAGGCTGCGCCCACCGCGCCCGGCTGAGTGCACTTTTACAGCAGATCAAACACATATTTTCTGCTGAGGCTTTCCTTTCTCCTCCTGGTAGGGTACCCAGGAGAGCAGCGGAGTGTACTATGGCTCCACAGCAGGGGAGATGCCCTCTGCATGACACACACATGGAAGTCCACAGGGTAGAGCATATGAAAACTCCACAGCAGGACAAGATCCCCACCCTTCTGCACACATCTGGGTAATCCTGGGGCAGAGTGTATCCATTTTTTATAACAGGGTAAGATGCCCTATTTTGGCACACACCTGGGCAAGCCTAGGGCTGCATGCAGCAAGGCTCCATGCAGAGCAAAATGCTATACCTCTGGCACACACCTGAAATACCTGGGGCCCAGTATACCAAGGCTCCAAAGCACCGGGTGAGAAGCCCTTTTTGACATACACAACTGGGCCACCATGGGTATGAGGTTAACCAGGTTCCACAGTAGGGAGTAATGCTCTTCCCATGGCACACACCAGGATGAGTTTGGTGCCAAGTGTTCCAAGTCCGCACAGCACAGGGGAGATGCTCTCCCCACCACAGACACCTGAGAGACCCTGGGGCCCACTCTAACAAGGCTCCATAGCACATAGAAGAGATGCCCTTACCCTACCTGTGGAACACACATCAGCCACACTGGGGGCTGAGTGTACAGATGCTACACAGCAGCTCGAGATACCCTCCCCATAAAAAAACACCTGGGTGAACCTGGGGCCCATCATAACTGAAGCAGCCCCAATCAGGGAGATGGCTATTGCGGCTAGCTGGAAGCCATAAGTTCCACTTGATAATAATCATATGCACGTGATGCACCTGTAAATGCACGTGACGCACCCACAAAGCTAAAGGTATATAACCGGGTGAAAGCGGTCAGAAAGGGCAATTCATTCAGTCAGTCTTTCAGTCAGTCAGAAGAAGAGTTCGAGTCGGAGAAGAAGAAAAGAAAGCGGCTAGAATGTAGTCAGAAGAAGAAAACCAAAGAGATATATAGAGAGAAGAAATTGTTGCTGGTCAGAGTCAGGCCGAGGCTGCCGAAGAAGAAAGAAGAAAGAAGAAGCTCTCTCCCTCTCTCTCTCTCTCTATATATATATTTCTCTCTCTAAGCTCTCTCTAAGAAAATAAAAGTAAAATAAAGTAAAGAAATAGAGTCAGTAGTCAGAAGAAGTAAAGAGTCAGAGAGATTGCTGAAAGAGCCAGTGTTAGAGTTTTGAGATATAGTTAAAGCCGAAGAATAAAAAAAACTTCTTTCATCTTCATTCTGGCTCTGAGTTTTTCTCCCGCGGCGTTGTTGCTCCAAGTCAGGAAGCAACACATACCAAGGCTCCACAGCAGTGAAAGATGCCCTATAAGTGTCACACACCTGGGTGACCCTGAACAGAGTAGGGGCTAGAAGGAGATGGTGAGGGTCCAAGAGATGGAGATGGTCCCCAATGGCCACCAAGGCCATGAGGAAGGAGGAACGTGAGCAGGAGAACTGAGAGGAATCTGAGCTGAGACAGTGAAGGTTAAAAGGTGACAATGAAGAGCAGATCCATCCATGACTGGATGGTTAATTGTTCAGGAAATTCATCAGACCCTTGAGAAATGGGACATCAGTGCAAATGCCTCCTTCTTTACAGTCTCGATTAGACACCAGGACCAGTGGTGTTGAGCCCTCCTGGGCAGAATGACCCCATCAGAGCACAGCAAGGACCTCAAGAATTTTACAGCAACATGCAGGACCCCTGTACAACATATGTCAGGCACTGGAAAGTGGGGCTCCTGGAAATGTATTGGCTGTATGGTTGAGAGGGGTATTGTCTTCATGAGGGCTGACTGCCTTTGAGGTGCTACACCCACTATGGACTTCACATGGGTCACAAACTCTGGGTAAGAATGTTGCAGGTCTAAAAAGTCTGGGAACTTTGAAACCAGTGATCCTGTATTCGCATCTGAGACTCTGTTGTGTATGTTAAAACAAGCATTCCTGGCTCTGCTATGGAATCTTTTGCCAGTGGAGGCTCCATTAGTAATGTAGGACAGATAAGAATGGATGCCTGAAAAAATTTCAGGGAGCAGATGTATTGGATTAAGGGTTCAGAAGAGTATCACCTAATAATTTCTGGACCTTGAGTTTGAAATTTCATTGATCTTTACACCCAGTGGGAGCAGCTAGACTTTTACATTTTTTATAGGAGTCTACGTATTGTTGTTTTGTTTTGTTTTTGTTTTTAGTTCAAAGAAACTGCTATGTGTACCATTTGTAAGATTACTCAGAGGTCTTCCAAGCTTTAGCAAAAAAGAGAAGAGCATCAAGTCTGCATGCTCACCTACACTGAGTTCTTTAAAAATTATTTCTAGACATTCTGTTTCAATAAAATTGTGAAGAGGGTCTCTGTAGAAGCTTTTTTTTTTTTTTTTTAAATTATTATTTATTTATTTATTTTTTTTTTAAGATTCTTACATGGAGAAGGGAGCACCACCACATTAAAACATCAGAGTGGACACCTAGTTACGTGGCCTTTGGTCACACACTGTGTATTAACAAATCCATCATGTGATTTACCCAGGGATCCTGAGGTACCATAAACATGGAGAGAAATCAACCCTGAGTTTTTTGGCATATCCCACCTAAGTATTAATCATGAGGATATAAGCTAAGTTAAATTTCAGTTTTTAAAATTCTGTGCTGTAAAAGATGTTTAAGAAAGAAGGGACAAGCTGCAAACTTGGATGAAACACCTGCAGAGCTGCATCTACTAATGTGGTCACAAATGGGGTCCACACACAGAACAACAGCAAATTCACGACCTGAGCTAGAGGAGTGCTCAGTTTTTGGGCACCTACTAGAACGCATAAGGCAGGATTGGGACTCAGAACTAGAGAAATAAAAGAGAAAGCAACCCAATTAAGTATACGACAAAATATATTTTGAGAAGATGCCTCTCCAAACAATACATGCATATAACAACATTTTATATTGATTTTTAATGTGTCTACATACAACACAAGAGATAAGACTTAAAACAGCATGTGTGACAGAGTGGTGGTCCCAGAGTCATCAACAGAGGAATAAGGCATCAAGGATAAGGCAGAGACAAGCTGCAGGGTACACAAGGGCACATTCTGTGGTCCCAGAGGCTAGAATGCTGAGACAGGGTGACCACAAGTTCAAGGTCATTCTCACCCCAACTCAAAATATAACAATGAAAAAGGCTATGGTGAAGCTCAGTGGTGGAGCTCTCCTGGTTAAAATCTGAAGGAAATAAGGGAGCAAAGATGGAAGGAAGAGACATTTCACCAACATGTATATAAGGCTGGAGTGGAAGGGCCTAAACTAACATATACAATGTTTAATGAAACGTTTGAATGACACAAAAGACTAAATTGTGAAGTCATGAAATAACAATTGATTTTTGAGAAGGAATAGTGGGCAGCAACACTGTGACAAAAAAAAAAATCAAGAGAAATCAATAGTCACATTACATAGTAAGTATTTAAGAACTGCACTAGGGAGGGTATATACAGAAAAGGGTGACTTGATCCTCTACATACATGTGGATGTGTGGGTGGCAAAACTCATCCCTCCAGGTATTTCTTTTTGTAATTTTATTTGGTGCTCTAGAAAACACTCACATGAGCACCATGCCATGTTTGATATCTCTGTGACCCTACTAAGGTGCATAGCTGCTGCTTGGCACATAGAAGGGAACATTGAATTATTTGTTAAAGAAAAATCTCATTATATTTATTGTGATTAATTAAAGATCATCATACCATGAGATATTAAGAAATGAAAAATTTGTTACATTGAATATTTAAATAGTCCTTCCATCTCTATTTTTTAATAGAAATTATCTAAAATAAACTTTTTCCAAGTAGAGTTCAATTTAGTTCATGAAGGTTAATATAAATTTGAAACATAAGGTGTGAATTAATGTACTTATAATAATAAGTATCATTCTAGAATTTTAGAGCTTGAAGGACATTAATATACCTAAACATATGAAGAAGTAATTTTTGCATCTGAATTGGTTAAAACCCGGAAACTGTATACAAACAAAGTACATTTTGATTTACATCAGGGTTTAAAGTAAAATCCAGGAGATGGAAATGCTGTTTAAGTCTCTAATCCCTGTGGCTATATCAAGAAATCACAAGTCCAAACCAAGCCTCAGCAACATACTGTGAACCTTGGGAAGAACTTAGCAAGAGCCTATAGAAAAATAAAAATTAAAAGAACTAGGGATCAAGCTCAGTGCTTAAGCACTCCAGGTATTATGATGATGATGGTGATGATGGTGATGATGGTGATGATGATGATGATGATGATGATGATCTTCCTTTTTACTTTCCCCTCCATTCTCTGACCCTGGCAATTATGTTTAAAACCTTTCATAATTTTTATTTTGTCACAACACATATAAAAGTCAAGATATTTAAAGAGACAGAAAAATATCAGAATTACATATGGCCCTAGTCAAAAAAAAAAAAAAAAATAAATAATTATGAGACAAGAGTTTTTAAAATATCATTTATTTGCTAATGTAAAAAATGGAAAATATGAGAGAAAATGTACTTGAGGGAAGTTGAAAAATAAAACTCTTTTAAAAAGAATTAAAATGCTGCCAGGCGCGGTGGTGCACGCCTGTAATCCCAGCACTTGGGAGGCTGAGGCAAGAGGATTGCCAGTTCAAAGCCAGCCTCAGCAAATGCAAGGCACTTAGCAACTCAGTGAGACCCTGTCTCTAAATAAAATACAAAAAAGGGCGAGGGATGTGGTCCAGTGGTCGAGTGCCCCTGAGTTCAATCCCTGGTACCAAAAAAAAAAAAAAAAAAAAAAAAAAAAGAATCAAAATGCTGTAAATAAAGCTTAAAAAATTTTAACTACACATCTTGTAAACTATTGTTATAATATATTTCTATGTACAGGATTATACTACATACTAGATTTTACAAATGCACAGTATATATAAGATTATCTCATAATATGTGAAGGAGCCTATAATCAAGGAGATAGCTAAAGATTGCGGTTAGCTGAGAGCCATAAAAGATGTTCTAGTTTCCACCTGATATTAATACATTATTCAAAGAATCTTTGTATGCCCGTGAACACTGCGTGACGCACCTGTAAGCTCGAGCTGTAAGCACGTGTCCTTGTTAAAGCTATATGTATATAACTGGGTGAGGTTCGTTAGTGTGTGTGGGGGAAGAAGAAGGTGGTGGTTGGAGTTAGAGCATTTGGAGTGATTGCTGGAGCTGGAGAGAGGAGAAGAATAAAAGACCTTTTTTCATTTTCATCCTGCCTCCGAATTTTCCTGTGGCGTTCGCTGCTCCAAGTGACTTCCGCTTCAGGCAGCAACAGGTGGTGGCCTGTACGGGGAATTCGGCGGCAAGGTAAGAAAAAAGAAAATTTAAAAAGATGGGAGCAAATATAACAAAAAGTCGGTTTATAAAAGCCATGAATGAAATTTTTGATATTGAGAACTCAGAGGATAGTGAGAAAAGTGAACAAGAAAGCATATCCTCTGACTCAGTGGAGACCAGCAAGGAGAGTAGGAATGTAAATTCAAAAGTAAGAACTGTAAAAGCCATTAGAAGCTTAATAAAATTAGCTGAGGAGTATGTACTCTCCTTAGAAACTGAAACTCAGGATACTAGTGAAAGTAATAATAGTAACAAGGAGTCAAACCATGAAAGTACGGTCTCCTCTACTGAGCCGGTTAGGAATTATGAAGCTAGTAGTGAAGAGGAATCAAAAAGTGATTCGGAGAGCACAGTCTCCAATAAAAAGAACAAAAAGAAATTAAAAAAGAGAAAAGACCGTCAAATAGAGGAACCACTAGCGCCCTCTGCTCCTTCATGGATAGAATCCCTAACAGAAACAATAAAGAGTATTGATCAGAGTGTACGTGCCCTTGAGGTAGAAATTGGCGGCCTTTCAGAGCGCTTATACGCTCTCGAACAACATAGACCGCAGGAGCACCTAGAACTGCCAGTATTTCAAAATGAACAGGGACAAAGATATCACGAGTTTCTAGACTTTAAAACAATAAAGAATTTTAAAGAGGCGGTAATGACCTATGGGCCTCAAGCTCCGTTCACATTAAGTATGATAGAGTCACTTAACACCCTAACCTTAGCCCCCTCAGATTGGAAAAGTCTATGCAGAGCGGTACTAAGTGGGGGACAATACCTAATCTGGAAAACTCAATTCCAGGAACTTTGTTCAGAAATAGCAAAGAGAAATGCTGCAGCAGGTTTCCCTCAACGCAATATAGATATGCTCACAGGGGAGGGTCAGTTCGCCAAACTACAAAATCAGCTACAATATGATCCAGGTGTGTATGCCCAGATACACACTGCAGCTGTGAAAGCCTGGAAGACAATCTCAGGCACAGGGGATCTGCAAGGCAGCCTATCAAAAGTTATACAAGGGCCTAACGAACCTTACGCTGATTTTGTAGATAGGCTCTTAAAAACAACATCTAGAGTTTTTGGAGAAGTCGAGCAAGCTATGCCCCTAGTTATCCAATTAGCATACGAGAACGCTAATAAATATTGCCAGGATGCAATAAGGCCATGGAGAAGTAAAAAAGACTTATCAATTTATATCAGACTGTGCAAAGACATTAACGAGGCTGTTATCACAGGCAACGTAATTGCTGCAGTGATGAAAAATTCCTCCCCTCAAAATTCCCAAAGGATTCAACCTAGAACAGGATATTCCAGACAAAATTATTATAATCAACCAAGATATGCTAAGCAATATCCCCCAAGGGTAATAAAATCAAATTCATACCGTGCTCCAGGCCGATGCCCCCAGATGCAAAAAGGGTATACATTGGGCCAATCAATGCCATTCCAGATATGATATATATGGAAATGATTTATCAAGGATTTCAAAAAAAACGGGGCACGGGGCCCAATGCCCGGGGCCCACAAATGTACGAGGCACTAGAGGAGGAAGGCCCTCAGATTCAAATGATTCCTCGTCACAGTCCCTCCTACCCATTAACTCCCTTATCAGAGGGACAAGAGGAAGTGCAGGATTAGATCTCTGTTCTACTGCCCGGATGGTCCTGACACCTGAAATGGGGGTTCAGCTGATTCCTACGGGAATCAGGGGACCTCTCCCTTAAGGAACTGTGGGACTAATCCTTGGGCGTAGTTCCAAAAGTTTATTAGGCTTTAATGTTATACCAGGGGTTATTGATTCAGATTATAATGGAGAGATTAAAATAATGCTAAGTACACACAGGGGCATCATCTCCGTAAATCAAGGAGACAGAATCGCACAGCTGCTCCTCATTCCCAGTCTCCATAATTCTTTTAAAAGCATGCCACAAAATAGAAATAGCAGAGCATTCGGTTCCACTGGTTCAGGACCTATGGCTTTCTGGGTCCAGGACTGTTCACGGAGGCCTATGTGCAAATTAAAAATTCAAGGTATAGAGATGGAGGGGCTGATTGATACAGGAGCTGACTCTTCCATCATAAATCTACAACAATGGCCTAAGCACTGGCCTCTACAGAAAGCCTCAACCAGTTTAAGAGGCTTGGGATACAGTAATACCCCCAGCTCAAAGTGCTGTAATCTTAAATTGGCAAGACAATGAAGGCCATACAGGAATATTCAAACCCTATGTTTTAAACAGCTTGCCAGTTACCCTATGGGGAAGAGATATTTTACATCAAATGAGGGCTACACCTAGTGACCAAGCCTGCAGGTGTTAAGAATAAAAATCCTACTCATAATAAAAAAGGCAAAGGACATTTTTTTCTAGGGGCCACTGAGAAAACAATTTTAAAAATACCATGGCTCTCTAATAAGCCAGTTTGGGTCCCTCAGTGGCCCCTATCCAAAGAAAAATTGCAAGCGGCCCATCAATTAATTAAAGAACAATTAGAAGCAGGACACATAGAGCCTTCCACCTCTCCCTGGAATTCTCCCATATTTGTAATTAAGAAAAAATCAGGTAAATGGAGACTATTACAAGATCTAAGACAAATTAACAAAACAATGCAAATTATGGGCCCTACTCAACCTGGACTTCCTAATCCTGTAGCTATTCCAAAAAACTATTACCTTATAACCCTTGATATAAAGGACTGTTTCTTTTCCATTCCCCTACATCCTCTGGATGCCCCCAGGTTTGCTTTTTCAATTCCTTCTATTAATAATAATGGCCCTGATAAAAGATATCATTGGAAAGTATTGCCGCAGGGAATGGCAAATAGCCCTACACTGTGCCAACTATATGTGGACAGAGCTATACAGCCCATTAAAAACAAATATCAAGACCTTATGTGTCTACACTACATGGACGATGTTTTATTAGCTCACCCTAATCAACAAATCTTATTTAATATATTTAGTGAAATAACAAAAAATCTAAAAAAAATATGGATTATATATAGCAGAAGAAAAATTTCAAAGCAGATCACCTATACTATATTTAGGCTTTAAAATCATGGATACTTTTGTTAAACCCCCAAAATTCTAATAAGTAAAGAACATTTGACCACCCTCAATGATTTCCAAAAATTACTGGGTGACATTAATTGGCTTCGCCCTACACTAAGCCTCACTACTGGACAATTAAAACCCTTATTTGACATCCTTCGTGGGAACCCTGACCCATCCTCACCTCGAACATTAACTCCTGAGGCCAGGAGAGCTCTAAAATTAGTAGAACAGGCCATTGAAAGATCCCATTGCGATAGATTTGATTTTGCACAACCACTAATATTGATTATTATTCCTTCACAATATACTCCAACAGGAGTATTTTGGCAACAGGGACCTATATTATGGATACATTTGCCTGTCTCTCCTAAAAGTACAATTGAGTCTTATACCTCCATGGTGGCTAAACTTATTCTTCAAGGACTTAAAACCTCTACTAAAAATATTTGGAATTCATCCCGCTACTATTATTACTCCTTATTCATCGTCACAGGTTGAATATTTGTGCTTCAATGATAATGATTGGGCTGTAGCTAGATGCTCTACTTCTGCAAATTTTGACAATCATATTCCTAAATCTCCTATACTGTCCTTTTGTATCAATCATCCTATCATATTCCCACAGGTAATAAAAAATCAACCCATTCCTAAAGCATTTAATGTATTTACAGATGGATCGTCTAACGGTACTGCTGCAGTAGTCACTCAAAATGAAAAAATGATTCATATCACTAATCAAAAATCAGCTCAATTAGTGGAACTCGAAGCTATAATAATAGCTCTGGAAAATTTTAAAGAACAGCCTATGAATATTTTTTCAGACAGCCATTATATTGTACATGCTGTCCCAAAATTGGAGCTAGCAGGTCCAATAGCACCACATACTCCAGCTTTTAAATTGTTTTCTCAAATCCAAAATCTCCTATGGCAATGAAAAGAACCTTTATTTATAGGTCACATAAGAGCTCACACTAATCTGCCTGGTCCTCTCCATGAAGGTAATCAAAAAGCTGACGCCCTCACTAAAACAATATTTATATTTACTACAGTAACAACAAGCTACTTTATTTCATTCCCAGTTCCACGTTAACAGCACTACCTTAAGACAAAAATTTAAAATCACAAAAGAACAAGCTCGTAGAATTGTAAAAGAATGTCCATCTTGTGTAACACTTTTGCCCAATCCACATTATGGGGTTAACCCACGAGGTTTGATGCCCAATCATTTGTGGCAGATGGATGTCACACATGAGCCAAGTTTTGGAAAATTACGATTTATTCATGTCACCATAGATACATGCTCAGGCATGATTTTTGCTTCTTTACATTCCGGAGAAAAAGCTAAAGATACTATATCTCATTGTCTGCAAGCTTTTGCTGCATTGGGCATCCCCAAAATGCTTAAAACAGATAATGGCCCTGCATATACATCCACATCCTTCAAACAATTGTGTACAAAGTTCAATATTATCCACAAAACAGGTATCGCTTATAATCCTCAGGGACAAGGAATAATTGAAAGAGCAAATCGGACACTTAAAAATATGTTACTAAAGCAAAAAGATGGAAACTGGAAAAATCCTAAGGACAGATTGGCAGTTGCCCTGTTTACCCTAAATTTCTTAACTTTAGATTCTAATGGACATTCGGCTGGAGATAGACACTGGAACCCACACCAACAACATAAACCTTTGGTTTACTGGAAGGATGTTCTCTCAGGTACATGGAAGGGTCCAGACCCAGTATTAATTTGGGGGAGAGGATCTGTTTGTGTTTTTCCAAAGCACGAATCCTCTCCAATATAGATACCATCTAGATTGATAAAGCAGGTACAAAGTCAAAAGGATCAAGACAAAGTTATTGAGGAGTCTAGATTGAATAAACAAGTACAAAATCAAGACCAAATATGAAGGTATGGACCAAAAAGAGTTATCCATTAAATTTAAGGTAATCCCAGGAGTGAGGCAGGAGGATCGCGAGTTCAAAGCCTTAAAAGTGAGTTCTCTAAATAAAATACATTAAGTGGACAAGTTTACAATCTTAAATTTTTACATTCATTCTTCCCGGCCGGGACAAGAAGATCTCTCTTCAGTGTATACACAATTGTAATTTTTTTTTTCTCTTTTATATATGTCTTTATGTCTGTGCATTTGTCTAAATTTCATGTTAATGTGATGTCACAAATATGTTTATATGTGCGTCTGTCTAGTGTGACGTCACAAATAATTAAGCGTTTAAAAAAAAAAAGGTAGATAGATATAGATCCAAATAACAAATAACATTAATTCATTTAAGCTTAGAATATTCTAATTTGATAATCAATAGATAGATAGATAAATAGATATTTATATAAGTTCAGAATATTTTAATTAGATAATCAATTATAATGATAATCAATTTTGATTTATAGTTGTCTCCGGGACTTCTCTTCAGCTGTGAATATGTTTAATGTTGTATAACCTGATATTTTGGTGTTCCGACAGAGGATCATTTATTTGTTATTGACTTCATTTGTTTAGTAGCTGATTAATTTGAATTATTTCAACAGGTATAGGATTGCTGTGTATATAGAGACTCGAGGATTCCAGCTAACAAATTATTTTTCCAAAATGCCTTTAGCTTTTCTTTATCTTTAATGCAGTAAACACCCTCAGTTTCTCTTTGATTATTTCTGAATGTGATATTTTGCCAGCTTATGTTTGTGGGAGCTTAAGCAGCAATGTGTGTGAGCAGAGATCAACTTTTATTTTCTACTCTAATAATTCTTTTTTTAGTTTGACAGCTCACCTTTTGATCTCAGTGCTGGAATAGCACTGCCTTTCCCTTAATAATGGATGCTTGAGTTTTTAGGTAGCGGGCCCTGAAGATTTGCCGGTAGAAATGTCTAGACATAAAAAAGACGGCTGCTGCTACAACTGCAGGGACCGCGGTTGCTGCAAGCATCCCTGCTGCTCAAGCATCAACAACCTCACCAGCAGTGTGGCCTCTGCTCTGCATGCATGGGGCCTCCTGAATCTATGTGTTATAACTTATGGACATTTTGATTTTCCATTATTTTGGGACATTACAGGACAATGCCTTGCGGGTATTTGTCTAAGAGAACTCAGTGCGTTACTTGATGAAACTAAGGGCAGCTGATTCGCTTAAAGAACTTGATACGCTATGGAAACTTGGCTCGTCAGCAGTAGGCTTACCGCCTTAAAGCCGCAGCATCTCCTAAAAATTGGACGGCTGTTAGTCAACACACAGTCGATCCTGAAGGGCTCTATTGGATGGCTGGTTAGCCTATGACGGGTAAGATCCCCAGAAGGGGACAACCTAAGACACGGCACAGTCGCACGGGACAGTCTAATGTGGCCGGCATGTCAACCTAAGCCAGGAGTCAGGACAGCCTAGACTCCCATGACGGGTAAGAATGTCGGTTGCACATGGACGTCCTAGAACATCCCCTCTTTTAAAACTAAAAGGGGGAAATGAAGGAGCCTATAATCAAGGAGATAGCTAAAGATTGCGGTTAGCTGAGAGCCATAAAAGATGTTCTAGTTTCCACCTGATATTAATACATTATTCAAAGAATCTTTGTATGCCCGTGAACACTGCGTGACGCACCTGTAAGCTCGAGCTGTAAGCACGTGTCCTTGTTAAAGCTATATGTATATAACTGGGTGAGGTTCGTTAGTGTGTGTGGGGAAGAAGAAGGTGGTGGTTGGAGTTAGAGCATTTGGAGTGCTTGCTGGAGCTGGAGAGAGGAGAAGAATAAAAGACCTTTTTTCATTTTCATCCTGCCTCCGAATTTTCCTGTGGCGTTCGCTGCTCCAAGCGACTTCCGCTTCAGGCAGCGACAAATATGTGAGAGTTGACTATAGATACAAAAAACTTAAAATATAGGAAAATTGAATCTAATAATAAGAGTTTTACCCAGTAAATCTGTTGCTTTCACATCTTCATGCTGATATAATCCTTACCTCCACTTCAGGGTGCATTTTCATTACCTCCAAATAGAGGAAAAATGAATTCACTCTCTCTTCTCATACACCTATAGTTTTTCTCAGAAAAAGAGTTGCTTGCTGAAGGCACTGCATAACTATATCAGGCGAAAGCATGAGGATCATAAGTCCAAAGCCAGCCTCAGCAACTTAGGACCTAAGCAATCCACTGAGACCATGTCTCAAAATTTAAAAACAAAAAAAAAATAACTGGGAAGTTACTAAGTGGTTAGGTTGCTCTGTGCTGAATCCCTGGTACCAAAAAAAATTAAAAAAAAAACAAATTTACAACTTAAATTTCATTCTTCCCCGGCCGGGACAAGAAGATCTCTCTTCAGTGTATACACAATTGTAATTTTTTTTTTCTCTTTTATATATGTCTTTATGTCTGTGCATTTGTCTAAATTTCATGTTAATGTGATGTCACAAATATGTTTATATGTGCGTCTGTCTAGTGTGACGTCACAAATAATTAAGCGTTTAAAAAAAAAAAGGTAGATAGATATAGATCCAAATAACAAATAACATTAATTCATTTAAGCTTAGAATATTCTAATTTGATAATCAATAGATAGATAGATAAATAGATATTTATATAAGTTCAGAATATTTTAATTAGATAATCAATTATAATGATAATCAATTTTGATTTATAGTTGTCTCCGGGACTTCTCTTCAGCTGTGAATATGTTTAATGTTGTATAACCTGATATTTTGGTGTTCCGACAGAGGATCATTTATTTGTTATTGACTTCATTTGTTTAGTAGCTGATTAATTTGAATTATTTCAACAGGTATAGGATTGCTGTGTATATAGAGACTCGAGGATTCCAGCTAACAAATTATTTTTCCAAAATGCCTTTAGCTTTTCTTTATCTTTAATGCAGTAAACACCCTCAGTTTCTCTTTGATTATTTCTGAATGTGATATTTTGCCAGCTTATGTTTGTGGGAGCTTAAGCAGCAATGTGTGTGAGCAGAGATCAACTTTTATTTTCTACTCTAATAATTCTTTTTTTAGTTTGACAGCTCACCTTTTGATCTCAGTGCTGGAATAGCACTGCCTTTCCCTTAATAATGGATGCTTGAGTTTTTAGGTAGCGGGCCCTGAAGATTTGCCGGTAGAAATGTCTAGACATAAAAAAGAGACGGCTGCTGCTACAACTGCAGGGACCGCGGTCGCTGCAAGCATCCCTGCTGCTCAAGCATCAACAACCTCACCAGCAGTGTGGCCTCTGCTCTGCATGCATGGGGCCTCCTGAATCTATGTGTTATAACTTATGGACATTTTGATTTTCCATTATTTTGGGACATTACAGGACAATGCCTTGCGGGTATTTGTCTAAGAGAACTCAGTGCGTTACTTGATGAAACTAAGGGCAGCTGATTCGCTTAAAGAACTTGATACGCTATGGAAACTTGGCTCGTCAGCAGTAGGCTTACCGCCTTAAAGCCGCAGCATCTCCTAAAAATTGGACGGCTGTTAGTCAACACACAGTCGATCCTGAAGGGCTCTATTGGATGGCTGGTTAGCCTATGACGGGTAAGATCCCCAGAAGGGGACAACCTAAGACACGGCACAGTCGCACGGGACAGTCTAATGTGGCCGGCATGTCAACCTAAGCCAGGAGTCAGGACAGCCTAGACTCCCATGACGGGTAAGAATGTCGGTTGCACATGGACGTCCTAGAACATCCCCTCTTTTAAAACTAAAAGGGGGAAATGAAGGAGCCTATAATCAAGGAGATAGCTAAAGATTGCGGTTAGCTGAGAGCCATAAAAGATGTTCTAGAATATGTGATAGTTGACTATAGATACAAAAAACTTAAAATATAGAAAAATTGAATCTAATAATAAGAGTTTAACCAAGTAAATCCTGTTGCTTTCACATCTTCATGCTGATACAATCCTTACCTCCACTTCAGGGTGCATTTTTATTACCTCCAAATAGAGGAGAAATGAAGGCACTCTCTGTTCTCATACACCTATAGTTTTTCTCAGAAAAAGAGTTGCTTGCTGAAGGCACTGCATAACTATATCAGGCGAAAGCATGAGGATCACAAACCCAAAGCCAGCCTCAGCAACTTAGGACCTAAGCAATCCACTGAGACCACGTCTCAAAATTAAAAAAAAAAAATTAAAAAAAATAACTGGGAAGTTACTAAGTGGTTAGTTGCTCTGTGCTGAATCCCTGGTACCAAAAAAATTAAAAAATAAACGAATATAATATAAAAATTACCTCCAAATCTAAATGGGTCTCAAACGACTGAAGATCTCACCACATTTCCACACACAAGGCTTTTCTACAGTGTGAGTTTTCAATGCTGTTTAAAGAGACCTGGAAAGTTAAAAGTGTTAACATTTTTCAAAGAGCAGAAGGGTTTTCACTGATGTGAATCCTTTTATGTCTTTGAAAGAAACTGTGAAAGTTGAATACTGTCCCACACTGCTTTTTTCTCAGAATTTTATACAATATGATTCCTTTCATACAACCAAACAACACTAGAACATCTGAAACCTTTATATTTCTTACTTGCAAAGAATTTGTTCATTTTGGCATGAAACTTTCAAAAAGAATCCTCACTGTCCTTAGAAGGAACTGGGAATATTAGAAGATTTTCCATATTTCTCAAATTCACAGGGCTTCTCTCCATGAGTATTTCATATATGAGAAAGAAGATTAGGCTCGGATGTGAAGCTGATAGCATGTAGCAAATTCCCCAAATTCAGAAAGTTTATTTTCCAGTGTGAGTGAAATGGCTTTGAAAGCAATAGAGAAAAATGAAATGATTTGCCATATTTTTCACATTTACAGAGATATTCAGACAGATGTTGTTTTGTATGCCTTTAATCCCAGCGACTTTGGAGGCTGAGGCTGAAGGTGCGTAAGTGTGAGGCCAGACTCAGTACATCAGCAAAACCCCAACAAACTCAGAAAGTCTCAATCTCAAAATGAAAAGAAATGGGGATATGGCTTTGTTTTAGAGAGCACCACCAGCCTAAATTCCCAGTGCTACATATATTCAGCAGTGTGAGCTTTTTCTTGTATTTGAAGGTGAAAAGAAATATTGATTTATTACATTTTATATTGAAATGATTTTTTACAGTAATCTTCCTACATGTTTATGAGTGAAACAGTAATAACAAAAATATTTTGCCAGTATATTTCATGAGTATGATTACTCTTGGGTATTTATTATTCATCCATATATGTGAAGCTGACCGGGTGGAGCAAAGGGTTTCGCTAAACGCTTACATCCAATATGAGTTTGTTCATGTGAGTAAAGGTGAGAGAACTGAGTGAAGGCAATGCAGACTGCTTAACTTCAGAGGTCTTCTCTCCAGAATGCATTGTTCAATGTCTGTGAAGGTTGTTGTGTGTAACAAAGGCTTTACCACAATGTTTATATTAATAGGGCTTGTCTCCACTATGAGTTCCTCGTGTATCTGAAGTTTACAGGAAGTAGAATAGGCTTTTCATCATTGAGGACATTTATAGCGATTCTCTAGTATGTGTTCTTCCATGTCTGTGAAGTTCACTGGATGTAGCAAATTCTTTACCATATTATTTACATTCATAGAGCTTCTCTCCTGTATGAGTTTGTTCATGTTTCTGAAGTTGAAAGGAACTATTGAAAACTTTTCCACATTGTTGACATACATAGGGCTTCTCTCCAGTATGTCCTCTTTCATGTATCTGTAGCTGACTTGATATAGCAAAGGCTTTGCCATACTGCTTACATGCATAAGGCTTCTCTCCAGTATGAGTTCTTGCATGTATGTGAAGGTCGCTGGATTTAGCAAAGGCATCACCACATTGATGACATTAATAGGGCTTCTGTCCAGTATGAGCTCTTCAATGTATCTGTAGCTGACTGGATCTAGCAAAGGCTTTTCCACACAGCTTATATTCATAAGGCTTCTCTCCAGTATGAGTTCCGCCATGTATGTGAAGATCACTGTATCTATCAAAGGCTTTTCCACATTGTTGACATTCATAGAACTTTTCTCCAGTATGAGTTTGTTCATGTGAGTGAAGGCTAGAGGACTGAGTGAATGTTTTGGCACACTGATTACATTCATAGGTCTTCTCTCCAGTATGAGTATGTTCATGGACCTCAAGGTGATTGGATATAGCAAAGGCTTTTCGACATTGTTGACATTCATAGGGCTTCTCTCCAGTGAGTTCTTCCATGTGTCTGTAGCTGACTGGATGTAGCAAAGGCTTTGCCACACTGCTGACATTTATACTGCTTTTCTCCAGTATGGGTTCTGACATGTACGTGAAGATCACTGCATGTAGCAAAGGCTTTTCCACATTGCTTACATTCATAGAACTTCTCTCCAGTATAAGTTTGTTCATGTATCTGAAGTTGCCTGGATATAGCAAAGACTTCTCCACATTCTTGACATTAATAGGGCTTTCTCCAGTATGAATTCGTTCATGTACCTTAAGGTTACTGGATATAGCAAAGGCTTTTCCACACTGCTTACATTCATATGGCTTCTCTCCAGTGTGTGTTCTTCCATGTATGTGAAGGTTGCTGATGTCTAGCAAAGGCTTTTCCACACTGCTTACATTCATAGGGCTTCTCTCCAGTATGTGTTTTTCCGTGTACGTGAAGTTCACTGGATCTAGCAAAGGCTTTTCCACATTGTTTACATTCATAGGGCTTCTCTCCAGTATGTCTTCTTTCATGTATGTGAAGGGCACTGGATTAGCAAAGGCTTTTCCACATTGTTTACATTCATAGGGCTTTCTCCAGTATGTCTTCATGTGTGTGAAGGGTACTGGATCTAGCAAAGGCTTTTCCACATTGTTTACATTCATAGGGCTTCTCTCCAGTATGTGTTCTTCATGTACCTTAAGGTACTGGAAGTAATAGCAGGCTTTGCCACACTGCTTACATTCATAGGGCTTCTCTCCAGTATGTGTTCGTTCATGTACCTTAAGGTAAGAGGAAGTAGTGAAGGCTTTGCCACACTGCTTACATTCATAGGGCTTCTCTCTAGTGTGAATTTGCTGATGTAACTTAAGGTTAGGAAACTGAGTGAATGCTTTGCCACACTGCTTACATTCATAGGGCTTCTCTCCAGTATGAGTTCGTTTATGTACCTTAAGGTGACTGGATCTAGCAAAGGCTTTTCCACACTCTTTACATTCATAGGGCTTCTCTCCAGTATGTGTTCTTTGATGTGCATGAAGGTTACTGGACCTAGCAAAGGCTTTTCCACACTGTTGACATTCATAGGGCTTCCCTCCAGTATGAGTTAGTTCATGGGAGTGAAGATTAGAGGACTGAGTGAAGGCTTTGTCACACTGCTTACATTTATATGGGATCTCTCCAGTATGAGTTAATCCATGTATGTGAAGTTGATATGAAGTATAAAAGACTTTACCAGACTGCTTACATGAATAGGGCTTCTCTTCAGTATGTGTGTTCTTACATGTGTCTGAAGGTGACTGGATCCAGCAAAGGATTTTCCACATTGTTCACATTTATAGAGCTTTTTACCTGAATGAGTTTTTCCATGCCTATAAAGCTGACTGGATGTGCCAAAGGCTTTCCCACATTGTTTACATTCATAGGACTTCTGTCCAGTATGACTTTGTTCATGTGAGTAAAGGATAGAGGACTTAGAAAAATCTTTGCCACACTGCTTACATTCATAGGGTTGCTCTTCAGTATCCGTTCTCTGATGTATTCTAAATAAATTGGGAAAAGCAATGTCTTTCCCACATACCTTACATTTAAAACATTCATTCCTAGTGTGTACGATCATGTGACTTTGAAGACTTGTGAGTGAAATAAAGGTTCGACCACCTTGTTTACATTCATATAGTTTCTCTCCAGAATGAGTTCTTTCATGTCTTTCAAATATAGAGGGGAACTGAAAGGCTTTTCCACATATCTCACATTTAAAATATTTACCTCCACTTTGTGTTATCATGTGTCCTTGAACAACTGGCAGAGAAGAAAATGCTTCACCACATTTTTTACAGTCATCGTGTTCACACTCCGTATGAGGTTCTTCATAACTTTGAATTGAACTGGGACAACTGAGGACTTTCCCACATACTGTAGTTTTATAACGTCCATCTCCAGTTTGTATAAATGTTTGTGTGTGAACACTTTTGGGAGAAACCAGAGATTTCTTGTAATGTTTAAATCCACATGGCTTCTCTTCACATTTCTCATGCATGTAGCATTTTTGTCCCAAGTGAGATATGATAAGCCTAGGGAGGAATGAAGGACATATGAAGTCTTTTGCACACAAAATGCAGCCACATGGATTTAATTTATTAAAATATTTCTTTGTCCAATTAAGAACTGGGTGTATCATTGTAAGTTACTCCACACACTTTTCTTTGCCTTTAAAGTTACCATATGTCTCCTCTGAAGAATGACCAACATATAATCAATGCTTGATTCATTCATGATGTTATATTTATTTATAGGCCCTAGGCTTACATTTCTACCAACATCAGGTAAAGGCTAGGATAGGCTTACATTACTACCAACATCATCAAAGTCTAGGTTTTTGACTTGTTCAAATTGCCTGAAAATGAAGAGATTGAAATAAAACAACTATAATAAACACAGCTTCCCTGTGGCTATTATCCAAATAGTGATATTCAACATATGAAATTTCATAGTACTTTATGCATGTCAAGTACTTTGAAAGACAGAATATCTGTTACAGTTAAGTATATATTTCTGGAAAAAAAATTTTCAGAATGAGTACATTTCAAGTTATGCATATTTCTTTTTTGTTTTTTTTTTTTTTTTTAAGTCTATGTGACATTTTGAAATTCCCTCAAGGATTTCTCTTTTGAGTACAATTACCTCAGATTGCTCCGAGAATTTTTGATCTGATCTTCAATGTTCTTTTCAAAATCAAACCATTTGTTTCCTAAAATGTCAAACCAGAACAATCATTATGAATTTTATAGGAGCTATTATTACCTCTATAAAAGAAATGCATAACATGACAAATCTTCCTAGGTGGTCCTTTTATGCTGCAATAAATATCAACAACTGATTCCCCTTCAGATTCACTATGAATTATTCCATTGTACATAAGTGACCAAAATAAATTTTCATGAGGGTCTTATTTGATTAAAATAGAGGACCCAATACCCAATATTATTTACCCATTAAAAAAGAAAGCTTATTAAGAAACATCATTGCTATTACCTATAATTTCCAACCACAGTGGCTCACTGTGACTAAGCCAGAGTTAATGTCAACAACTTGGTATATGAGAATCCATAAAGAAGTGTTTAGAATCTTCCTGCACACACACTCTGTGAAGAGCTTCCATATACTTTCAACCTGTGTGAACAGTTGAAAGGGGGCATCCCTGTCTTTTTCCAGTTTTTAGAGGGAATGCTTTCAATTTTTCTCCATTTAAGATAATGTTAGCTCGGGGCCTTGCATATATAGCTTTTATAAATGTTGAATGTGTTAACTTGAGTTCAGCAAGCTCTATCCTCTTGTGTTAAAACCCTACCATCCAAAAGAAGAGAGAATCAACTCACACACTCTGCATGGGATCACTTTAGTTTTATAGACAACCTGTCAGAACAAAATTTTAACTGGAGTTGAACTCTTCCTGTAAAAGAGAACAACTAGAAGTTTGCAGTAGTTTTAATTCAGAACAAATTTCAAGCAGGCAGAATGGGGTAAGTGGATAGGTGAATGCTTAGAAATAACTTAATGGTTTGTCAAAACAATATCCTTAGAAAATTTGATAAGTCCAAAACAATCTTCTTAATAAACACCAGACATATTTCCTAAAAATCACCTGAATATCCAACACAGAACAGCAGTCAGTTTACTATCATAATATATAGTCATGTGCCACATAGAAATGTTCTGCTCCAGGACATCCTGATCCACAGGTGCAATAGATCTGTTGTGATTTTCTCATGCTGCAATGATGCTGGTGCAAAGAAGTCTTAGGCAAAAGCATTTCCAGGGTGTGGTAAAGCAGCCAGCCCAGAATCCTCACCTATCCAACACAGTTTGGTTGGAACAGGACTGTAATCATGCATGTCATAGTGATGGTACAGCCAAAAAGATGGAACCTGCACAATGCCACACACAACCATACTCAAGAGACTAAAATATGACTTCCTGAGCCACACAGTATCAGAAGGAGTTAGCAAAGACAATGAGAAAGCCTTTAGTGAACTGGCCTTCACAGCATGGAAAGATGAGTGACAACAAGGGTCCTGACACAAATCACAATGATGGTCCATGCAAACTAAAATCTAGGTGGCAAAAGGCACTACATACCTCTATTCTGTAGACAAATGTCCATTTATTATATGTTCTAATGTGAAAAAGTAAAATAATTTTAAAAGCTTACAAGAGATTTAATTTTATTGTATTTATTTATGGTATCAAAAAAATAATAAATAAGAGCTGGTATTGAACCCAGGGCACTTAACCATGGTGCCACATCTCTTGCATACTTGTCATATTGAGACAATGCTCACTAACTTGCTCAGGGTCTGGAAAGTGGCTTAGGTTAGCATTTAAAATTATGATCTACTTACCTCAGCCTACACAGCTGCTGGGATTACAGGCATGCACCACTGCACCAGTGGAAATTTAGTTTTACAGAATAAACTAAACAATTTTATAAAAATAATAAGCACTAAAGAAAAAGAAAAACATTCATACCAAAATAATACCACAGGAGTCTGGAACGATCACAGTACTTGCATAATAGAGAACAGAACAGAAAGCCTAGAAACATCATGGTAATGCCATAAACTATAAGAGAATAGAGCCCCCAAATAATAATCTCACCCAAAAGTTGTCATTTGATCTTTGAAGAAGGAAACTCATTCACATCCAAGATGACAATGTCTCCAGGAAGAGGGAGCTGCTTTACACACATTCCCTCCAGAGAAAAGTAGAAACACAAACAACCACGAGAACAAGATTGTAATCACTCCATAAATCCTTGAAATGTTCAAAATAGCTACATGAAGAAGTCACAAAGAACAGTGGAGAGCAGCAAGCATGGTGTGAACTTCACTTTCCCTTCAGGAAGCCCCTCTCTGGTGCAGGACAGCAGCCTGATATCCCATTCTGAGACCCTGGTCACTGGCTCCAAAGTACACACAGAAGACCTTATCAAGTTTCTGCACTCTATATTAAAATAACCATGGGGATATAGTAATATCTAAAAGAACATCTCACTCTTCTAAATCGGAAAAGATTACTTGTAAATTTGGCAGGAATTTCTTTACAGGATTTAAGTAAACAAAGAGCCTGCATCTGGCTAGAACACCAAATTATTTTTACCCACTCAACCATCACCTAAAATCTTATAAAGAAAGCTTAAGGAAGAGTTTATTTTAGAAATCAAGTTTCAAAAAACACCCGGTTCAGAAGGCCAAGGCAGAAGAATTGCAAGTTCAATGCCACCCTCAGCAACTTCCTTAGGTTAATGAAAACTAACAAAAATAAAACTTAAGGAGGGGTGGGTACTGGGGATTTGGCTCAATGGTTAATCACCAATGGGTTCACTCCACAGTATGCTCCCGAAAATAAAACCACCCAGGTTTTTGAGGAAGAAAGAAAGTCCTAATAGACCAGGAGGAAAGCTTTCAGAGAGTAACAAGACCTACATGCTCAAAATTGGTTGCTCCCCAGACTGGGTTTTGCAGAGTAAAGCAAGCAGAGTGTTAAATAGCACCACTGTGTGTGAAAGCAAAGGCCCCAGAAAAACTATTAACAAAAACAGGAGGACTGAGCTTTTTCTGTTTCTATCCTACCTGCTGGTGTAGTGGGAAATGAGGCCAAGGGACA
Organism: Tamias sibiricus; assembly: GCA_025594165.1. Classification (NCBI taxonomy): domain Eukaryota; kingdom Metazoa; phylum Chordata; class Mammalia; order Rodentia; family Sciuridae; genus Tamias; species Tamias sibiricus. Next base: position 3,129,941 of record CM046667.1, on the reverse strand, counting down.
TGAAATTTGAAAGCAATAGTGTATTAGTGGCACCAGAGCCCAGATAAATAATTCCCAAAGCCTGAGCCCTGAGCACAGCAGGGCTTTTACTTTTATACATTAACAAGTTTTGAGGACATCAAGGCAAGGGAGTTGGAAAAATATATTGGAGGGTGAATTTTATATTTTTCATATGGGCATAAGCTTGTCAAGAGTCTAAGAACTTGGGGATTATGGGGTTGTGGTACACAAATATAAAAGGGCTCGCCTTTTTTTTTGGTACTGGGATTGAACTCAGCCCTCGACCACGGGCCAAACCCTTTTTTGCATTTTATTGTGTACAACTAAAGCTAAAGAAACTATATATTGCTGAGGTTGGTCTTTGAACTCACAATCCTCTTGCAGATCCTCCCATGGACTTTTAGTACAGGCTAAAAAAAAGAGGGATTGTTTTTTTCCCTCATATTTTGTTTGCTGATTCTGTTACTATGTTGCAGGTACCTTAAGCTGCTGCAAGCCTCCATGGTGAAATGTCAGTAAGCAGAACTACTGTGTGTCAGTCTGCAAAACCATAGCCTCTATGCTTTTAAACTGCTAATGTTTCTAATCTATCTTACCACAGTGCCAGTCAGAAATATCTGTCAAACGAAGCTGAATGCAAACTAGTTTATTAAACATAGCACATAAAACATAGTCTCTAGGCAAATACATGAAGGCCTTCAACAAAGAGAAACAGCATCATAGGAGAAAGGGGAGAAACACATTTTCATTCACTTAAAAAAAAGTATAAAGAATAATCGGAAACAGGAAAACATGGCCCATGAATGGGAAACAAATGACTTGAGATTGACCATCCCTGAGAAAGATCAGACCCCAGAATGCCAAGGTAAATTTTCTTTTCATTCAGTCATATATTTATTTAATTATTTATCAATTTTTTTTTATTGTTGTTGTGTTGTTGTTGTTTGTTTGTACAAAGAATTGACCCTAAGGGTTGCTTAGCAAATGAGTCACATCTATAGTCCTTTTCTTTTTCTTTTCCTTTCTTTTCTCTTCTTTTCTTTTTTTTTCTTTTAATTATTTTTGTTTTTAGCAAGAAAATATCTAAGAAATTTAAAGCCTAAGTTGTTAAGGTTGGGTTTGAACTTGCAACCCTCCTGCCTAAGACTCCTGAGCTGCTGGCTTTACATGCATGTGCCACTGTGGTGTCCCTAGGCTAAACTTTTAATTAACTGTCCTGAATTTTTAATATGCATGTACCTAAAAAAAAAAAAAAAAAAAAAAAGAGGCATGTGCTACTGTGGTGGACCTAGGTTAAACTTTCAATTAATTGTCCTGAATTTTTAATATACATGCACCTATAACAAAGTGGAAGGACATCAGGCAGAGATATACAGAACTCACCAGGGCAATGAGGAATCCACACTTACACTGGGAGACATCACCACAACTCTGTCAGGTCTGAGACCATGTAGTTAAGCAGCAGACAAGTGGGCTTCTCTGGCCATTAGCCAACAGTGAAACACACAGCCGTCTCAGGATCACAGCAACACTCTCCAGAACAGGCCACATTCTGAGCCATAAACACACCCCAACAAGGGTGCAACACCAATGAACTCTGAAGTATGCTCAAAAAACTTGGAAGTGAAAGCAGAAATCAGATCAGAAACAGATGGGAAGCTACCAGTCAATGGGAGATGCAACACATGGCTCTAAACAGACACAGGAAGAAGTAACTTAAGGGGAAAATTGCCCATGATGAAAAAAAAATGTAATGTAAAAGTCTATTGTATGATAAAAACACAGACAGTACTTCCATGTTATCTATTGCATCCAAACCACATTTCAGAAAAGAGATAAAAGCAATCCTAGAACTTTACACTTAAGAAAACCAGAGAAAAAAGTGCAATGTAAATGTAAATTAAGCACAGGCAAGTAATAGAGGGTGTTGATAAAACCACAATCAGGAAATCAGCAGTATGAAAAACCAAGTTTTTCATGAATGTCAGTATAAACTCATATGAGGCTAAGGAAACAGAGGACTGGGGTGGGGTTATGGCTCAGTGGTAGAATGCTTCCCTAGCAACAGTGAGGTATGGGTTCAATCATTACCATCACATCAAAGTAAATGAATAAAGGTATAAGAAATATAATAACTTTAAAGAAATAAGAAAAAAGAGGACAGAGAAAATACCCATTAGAATTAAAAGAGCCATCTTTACCATTTATGGACATTTCAAGAATATCATGAACATGTGCTTGACTCAAACTAGATAACTTACACAACAAGCCCAATACTTTGAGAGAGACCATCTCCTCCATCTTACACAGATGGAAAAATTAAAAAGAACAGATGAGTACATGCCTACTTAAAAAAGTAAGTCAATAACAAATTATTCTCTAAAAAAAAAAAAAAAAAAAATAAAAAAAATACAATGTCCTCACAGTCTTCACATATGATACAGGCTTCCACAAGACACTTAAAAACTGCCACCAAATTTCTATAATTGTTTTTTTTCAGAATGCAAAAACACAGTAAACAACTTACACTTCTTTCTAAGGCATATGTTACAATATTATCAAAATTAACCACATAAAATAATAAAGCTTAGCATCGTTCAGTAACATACACCTCTAATATCCCAGCACTTGGGAGGCTGAGGCAGGAGGATCATGAGTTCAAAGCCAGCCTCAACAATGGTGCACCACTTAGAAACTCAGTGAGACCCTGTTTCTAATAAAATACAAATAAGGGCTGGGGATGTGGCCCAGTGGTCAAGTGGCTGTAATTCAATTGCCAGTAGCACACAAAAAAAAAAAAAAAAAAAGGAAATTATAAGTTACTCATGATCATAAATGCAAAATGCCACCACAAACATTACTTAAATGAATCCAAAAGTAAATAAAAAAAAAAATACAACCAATTCCAACAGAGAATTATTATACCTAAGCAAGGTTGAATTCAAATTTTAAAAACCAATGAAAATTATCCACCAAAGCAAAGGGCTAATAATAAATATAATATCAATAAATAAATATCAATACTTAAAGAAAAAAGTCAAGAATAATGAAAATGCATACTCAATCTTGGGGGGGGGGAAAATATCCTTATAGAGACACCACATTATTCTTTATGTGAAATAAAACAAATACTTATGAAAAATCAACAAAGAACATTGGAGTTGTACAACACAAATTTAATATATAGGACTGTTGTCATACTGATAATAGCAGCAAGCTGGACCCAGAGGCCATATCCATGATATCTGGACTTAGGGAACGAGGCAGGAGGATCACATCTTTGAAGCCAGCCTGGGCTGTATAGCAAGACTGTCTCAAAAAAAAAATAAATAAATAAATAAAAACTAAAAAAAAAAAAAAAATAAAAAAAAGAACTGAGGAGATAGGTCAGTGGTAGAGTACCCGAGTCCAACACTCAGCACCAGAAAACAAAACAAAACATTAACAAAAACACATACCACATATACAACACACACACACACAAAAACAAAAAAAAAAAAGAGAGAAAAAAACTCATATATAATCCTGACAAAAATCTCTATGACAAAAAGTGTAAGCTCATATGGACAGTAAAAAAGACAAGGCAAATATATGGAGATACTTTATGTTCATAGTTGGAAATACTCAGCGTTCTCATAAATTCTGACACAGTTTAGTTATGGATTCAATAAAATCCCAATAAAATATTTTTAAAGTTACATTTTCAGTCATAAATAACCCAGAACAACCAACACAGTAATGAAAACTAAATTCACAGATGGACACTACCTGAGGTTAAGAACTATTAAGAAGCTACAATTATCAAGGCAATGTGGTATTTGAAACAGTATAAATTATTATATTGATTTTTGACAAACAAGGAAAGGAAAAAAATCAGAGGAAAAAATATACTCTCTTGGAAAATATTGGCAAGGTGCCTGGATATTAACATACAAATAAATGAAATATACTCACTTTACAAATGTCATCAAGTCAAATGCTAATGGGGACTCAATTTACAAGTAGGACACAGGGCTTGGGCTCCATCACTAGCACAGCTCTTGGCTGGTACTTAGGAGACTCTGGGTTCAGTACATAGTACCAAAAAATTGCCTATACATCCTACAACTAAATTCAAAATTTAGAACTGCACAAAAATAACAAAGAAGTACTTACAAAAAAATCTGGGTTTGGGGCTGGGGTTGTGGCTCAGCGGTAGAGCGCTAGCCTAGCTTATCCCCAGAACAAAAAAAAGGCTGGGTACAACTTTAAATGTTTATGATGGCTTCATAAGCAATATGAAAAACATGATCTGTGAATAAAAAACTGGTAAACAGACCTTTATCGAAATGATGTTTCCAGTCTTCAAAACATACACTTATGAGAATGAGAAGACAAGCTTGAGAACTGGACAAAATATTTTTACAACACATAATGACACTGGACTGGTAGACAACTTACATTAAAAAAAAAAAAAAAAAAAACTCGAAAAGAAAGCAAAAAAAAAAAAAAAAAAAAAAAAAAAAAAACTTTAAAAGTGGACAGAATATCTCAAAAGACACTCATCCAAGAAATACAGACCGAAAATAACCTGAGTAAGAAGATGTTTAGGAGCACATCATTAGGTAACTGAAAACTAACCAATCAGGTACCGCCAGGTGTGGTGGTGCAAGCCTGTAATCCCAGCACTTGGGAGGTTGAGGCAAGAGGATTGCAAGTCAAAGCCAGCTTCAGCAATGGCAGACAATTAGCAACTCATTGAGACCCTGTCTTTAATAAAAATTTTAAAAAGGGCTAGGGATGTGGCCCAGTGGTCCAGTGCCCCCGAGTTCAATTCCTGGTACAAAAAAAAAAAAAAAAAAAAAAAAAAAAAAAAAGAAAGAAAAAAAAAACAACAATATATCCACTGGAATGACCAAATGCCAAACACCTACCACATGGAAAAATAGTGAAAACATAAATGAACAAAAACTTTTTCTGTTCTCACTTGAATGGAAAGGAGAACAGCCTCTCTAGAAAACAGTCATGCTCCTAAAAAGTAAACATGGTGCACTCTACAATTAACTCATCACACTCCCAGGTGTCTTCTCAAATGACATGAAAATTATGTGCAAAGAAAACCTCACAGCAATAATTACAGCAGCCATATCCAGAAGTGCCCAATGATAGAAGCAAAAAAGTTGCACCTTTTAATGAAAAAACTACAACATAACTACAATGTAACTACACAAAGAATATCACACAGAAATGAGCTCTCCAGCCTAGACAGATTCAGTACCCTAAATGCAGAGTGGTAAGTGAAAGAAGGCATGGACAACATCATACAATTAGGTGGTGGCTTAGATGGAATAAATGTTGGAAGAACCAGGCAGCAGCAGCAGATGCAAGCTGGTTTCTTCTCAAATGGGTTTCCCAATGCTGTCTGTGGATATCAGACATTCCCTTCTTCACTCTTTCAAAACAGACTCTGCCAGTGATTCTTCAAGGGAGTTTACAGAAGCACTGCATCTCAGACTAGCATAGCACCATTGATTCCTCTTGTTCTGAGGCTTCAATATCTTGGACTGCACAACTATTACTCCTCTAAATCTTCAGGTTGCATATGGCCATTTTGAACTACCTACCTTCCAGTCATGTAAGACAATCTAATAAATCCCCTTTCTTTAATCATTCTTGCTGTTGATTCTCATTCTCTAGAGAACTTTGACTAATATACTATATAAGCCTAGGATTGTTCTGAAAAATAAACGTAATTTAATAAAAAGTGAATAAAATACCAGACCATGGAAGATTCACAACTATATACACAAGAAACAATATTATATACTGAAGACATTTGACATAATAACACAAGAATAAATAAAATAAAAGAGCAGGAGTTATATATACACTTTTCAGAGCTACAGAGAAAAGCAAGGAAACTGATTGTCAAAACTGTTGCCTTCTAGACAGAAATGGGTAATTTATCTTGAAAGGTCGTTATAACTGTTGGTGTGGTGGTGTGCACTTAAAATTTTACCAACTAGGGAGGTCAGGGGCCAGTCTAGAAGATGACAAGATTGAGGCCAGTCTCAGAAACATAGCAAAACCTTCAGAAATTTAATGAGACTTGGTCTTAATCAAAAGTAAAATTGAGGGTACTGGGGCTGTCATTCAGTGGAAGATAACTTACATAGCATGTATGAGGCACTAGGTTTGATGCTTAGATCTACAAAAAATCAACAAAATTAAGGTGTTCTGTCCATCCACAACTAAAAGACAATTAAAAATAAATTAAAAAATACAAATAAAAATTCTAGGGATGTGCTTAGTGGTCAAGTGCCTCTTGGTTTAATCCCTAGTAAAATACCCAGCTACCTGGGTTATGCTTTCACAAACTTGAGAGTATTTGTTGAACAATAACAAGTATGAGCAAGTCCCTGGCTTGAATCCTCAGTACTCAATACACAAAGAAATAAATTATAGTCTATAAAACTAATTTTGTTGAGCTGCAAGTAGATCAATAGTAGAGTATTTGCCAAGCATGCATGAGGCCCTGGTTCAATCTCCTGCAGGCCTTCCTACACACAAAAAATAGCAACAACAAAAATCTAAACTAATATACATCTAATGAATGACAAAAATGATTATGATAGTAATGGTACAAAATGAGAGGCATAAAATACAACAAAATCAATGGAAGACAATGCACTTCTTATAAAGGAGTTTAAGAAGATTTGCTCATGATTGACATTCTCTGAAAAAACACTGAGCATTTTAGTAAATTCTTTGAAGTCCAGAGTCAGGTGAGTTGTGCTTGTTGGTGAACTTAAGAAAAAAATATTTCTAAATATGGAAATAGTAGACCATATCTAAGACCAACCAAAATGTTATACAGATCACAGTGAGTGTAGACAGAAAAATTATGTAACTCCAAAATTCATGAGCTAACAATCCACATCCAAAAGAAGTGGCCCAAGTATAATGCAATTTTTTTTTTTTTTTTGATAACTGGGATTGAACACAGAGGCACTTTACCACTGAGTCATATCCCCAGCCTTTTATGTTTTATTTTAAGACAGAGTCTCTTTAAGTTGCATAGGGTCTCACTAAGTTTGTATAGCTCTCCTTAAACTTGAAATCCTCGTGTCTCAGCCTCAAAAGCAGCAAAAATTACATGTGTGCACCACTGCACCTTGCTGTAAATTAGGATACTTAACAAATGAAAATGTAAGTAGACTTTTTTTAATCCACTTCTTTCTTCCATCTTTCATAATATTTTATCATATTTGTTTCAGAATAAATAAACATGGGACTCAAATAAGTGAACAGATAATATCACAGTGATAAACACAGAAATACCTAGTGCCGAGGGAGCAAACCTCTCAGGCTAACAGAGATAATGTCATGTCACTCACAGGACAGATGATGTCATGTCTCACCTGGTCATGCTCACTAAATTTCTCTAGGATCACCCTACCAGGAGACCTGACCATGATCCAGTCTATGAAACTTTTCAGGTTTGCACAGCACTGCACTGGGGTGGATGGTTCTTATGCTCTGGGAAAGTTTTTGCTATCACAACTGTGAGAGAATGCAAGGGTCAGGAATCACTTCTGACATGGAGCCTCAGCATCAGCTTCCACAGACTGACTGTTCACCTGTCTCCAAGAAATGGGACAAGGGCTTGGGGACAAGAATAAACCAAGAAGTTACCTCTCCAGATGAGGCTTGTTCCAGGAGATTCTTTACCCCCAAGGCCTGCACTTGCACCTCTGAGCGGCTGCATCCCACACCTTAGGCTGTTCTCTAAAAGAAGCTGACCCATGACCTAAAATCCCTTGCACCCTTCAGGGCACACGACTATTGGGGCCACCTTGGGCAGCCTCAGGAAAAACATAGTGTCTGGGGATATGAGACCACTTGAGGTGTTCAAAGGGAACCTCTGCCCAAGAAGTTTTGATATGATGTCTACACCTAAGAAAGATAAAAGGAGAAGCTCAGGATTTTTACAGGTGTGAAATGAAGTTCTCTATGAAGTTGTTCTACATCAAAGAATCTTCAGACCACTTTACTTTGGCTAACTGGACAACCATAAGGTTAAAAAGACAGGGTTCTGTATGGGCAGCAAAAATTATATTGGGCTATTTAAATCCTTTAATAGCCAATTATGTTAATATCTGTATCAGACCACAATTCTCAAAACAAATAAATGTCTTAGAATGTATCACTAACCTTACCAGTCCACTGGTCTCCACCATCTGCCAAAGATACAAATGTAATAATAACAGACCTAGACAGAAAATTCCTTTGTGTGTGTGTGTGTGTGTGTGTGTGTGTGTGTGTGTGTGTTACCGGGGATTGAACTCAGGGGCACTCGACCACTGGGTCACATCCCCAGCCCTTTTTTGTATTTTATTTAGAAACAGGGTCTCACTGAGTTGCTAAGTGCCTCACCATTGCTGAGGCTGGCTTTGAACTCGTGATCCTCCTGCCTCAGCCTCCCAAAGTGCTGGGATTACAGGCATGCGCCACCGCACCCGGCAGAAAATTCCCTTTTTATTTTTTATTTCTGCTGTGGCCAACCAATCTGAGATCCTACCAAGGCAATTGGGTACTGTAGTGATACACAACTTTATTTAATAAAAGTTTATGTAGGCCAGGCACAATTGTGCACAACTGTAACCCCAGCATGTTGGGAGCCTAAGGCAGGAGGATTACTAAATTCAAAGCCAGCCTCAGCAACTTAGTGAGGCTGTAAGAAACAGTAAAATCATTTCTCAATATAAAATATAAAAAGGGCTGGGAATGTGTCTCAGTGTTTAAGTGTCCCTAGGTTCAATCCCTGGTATATATATTAAAAAGAAAAAATAATTTAATCTCTTCCTGGTTGAGACCCATACATCATTTAGGGTAAGTTGAATTCAAGTTTTTGATTATTGTCATTAATATTTGGATCAAAGCAAACTATTTTCCATAGCTGAGATTGTCGATGATTTTAATCCTAACAAGTTGAGAAGCTGAGGCAGGAGGATCACAGTTTTTATGCCAGGCTGGGCAACAGAGCCAGACACTGTCTGAAAATAAAATTTAAAAGGGTTGGCAATGAAGGACAGTAAAATGAATCAGATAATATTACCCTATGTGGATATATGACTACATGACTGGTGTGAATCTACATCATGTACAATCAGAAAAATGAGCAGTTATACTCTGCTTATATATAATATGCCTGTAAGGCCTTTGCTTAGCATCTGCGTGGCCATCTTTAGTGATAGCTGCAATTTTAAGGCTTTCCCAACCAAAGGCATTTTTTTCCTTCAACTTTTTAAATTTGTTTTAATTAGTTATACATGACAGGAGAATGCATGTGTGCACATTGTTGTATCATACATATATGGAATATAATTTCTCATTTTTCTGAGTGTACATGTTGCAGAATCATATTGGTCTTGTAGTCACATATATGCATACAGTAATAGTGTCTGTTTCATTCTACTATCTTTTCTATCCCCACATCCCCTCACTCCTCTCCCATCACTTCCTTTTCCTAATCTAAGCTAATGTTCTTCTTCCCTTATGAAGCCCCTCCACCTTATTTTGAATTAGCATTTGCATATTAGAAAAAAATTTTAACCTTTTGTTTTGTGGGTTTGGATTATTTTATTTAGTATTTCTCCAACTTTAACCATTTACTGGCAAAAACCATAATTTCACTCTTCTTTAAAGCTGAGTAATATTTCATTGACTATATATACCAATTTTCTTCATCCATTCATCTATTGAAAGACACATAGGTGCGGCTGGGGTTGTTGCTCAGCGGCAGAGTGCTCACCTCACACATGCGCGGCTCGGTTCGATCCTCAGCACCATGTAAAAATAAATGCATTGTGTACAACTAAAGCAAATAAATAAATATTTTTTAAAAAGACACATAGGTTAATTCCATAGTCTAGCTATTGTGATTGAGCTGCTATAAACATTGATGTGGCTGTGTCAATAGAGTATGCTGATTTTAAGTCCTTTGGGTAGAAACCAAGGAGTGGGACAGCTGGGTCAAATGGCCATTTCATACCCATTTTTATGAGGAATCTCCATAACTACTTTCCATAGTGGTTGCTGAATTTGTAGTACCACCAGCAATCTATAAGTGTACTATTTTTTCCACATCCCATGCCAACATTTATTATTGCCAATATTCTTTTTTTATTTTTTTTTTTGCTAGGGATTGAACTCAGAGTCTCATCTCACTGAGTTGCTAAGTGCCTCACCATTGCTGAGGTTAGCTTTGAACTCACAGTCCTCCGGACTCAGCCTTCCAAGTGCTGGAATTACAGGCGTGTGTCACCATGCCCAACATTGCCTGTATTCTTTGTGTTTGCCATTCTGACAGGAGTGAGATGAAACCTTAGAGTAGTTTTGATTTGCATTTTTCTAATTGCTAGATGTTAAACACTTTTTCATATATTAGTTAAGCAATTGTATTTCTACTTCTGTGAAATGTCTGTTCAGTTCTTTAGCCAATTTACAAATTTATTAATTGGGTTATTTGTTCTTATGGTGTTAAGTTTTCTGAGTTTTTATATATCCTAGAGATTAATGGTTTCTCAGAAGTGCATGTGGTAAAGATATTCTCCAAATATGCAGGCTCTTTCCTCACGTTATTAATTGTTTCCTTTACTGAGAAGAAGCTTTTTTAATTTGAATCCATCCCATTTAGTGATTCTTGATTTTACTTCTTATGCTTTCACAGTCTAGTTAAGAAAGTCAGGTCCTAGGTTGATGTGGTGAAGATTTGAGCCTATATTTTCTTTTAAAAATTGCAGGGTCTCTGTTCTATTGCATAAGTCTTTGATACACTCTGAGTTCATTTGTGCATGATGAGAGATAGTGGTTTAATTTCATTTTGCTATGTATGGATTTCCAGTTTCTCCAGCACTATTTTTTGAATAGGCTATCTAGTCAAGCAGAAGAATCACATGTTGGATGTCAGCTTTCAAAACAAGTGAGACCAGATTTCAAAATTAAATAAAAGTGTCTGTGGTTGTCACTGATAAAGCTCCCATAGTTTTGATCTCCAATACAAATATATATATATATATATATATATCTTTACAACATTTCAGTAGATGAAAAATAAGTAGAAAAAATTAAAAAACAATAGACTGTGTGCATTTGAAACATAGTAGGAAGCACAAATATTTGATCATGCTGTGAAATGGGGAGGAAGGTGGCATTTTAGAACGCAGGAGGCATCTGCAACTTTAAGGACCTACAGAGCCTTTGGAGGAGCTCAACTGGGAGAAGCAAAAGTGCATGCATTTTTTTTTTTTTTTTTTTTGTGACCCTGCTTCCTACACATTTTGAAGAGTGGGTTCTGCAACCAGCAGGGAGGGGCTAGGAGGGGACGCAAGGTAACTGAGCCTCTCATCCAACCCTGGGGAACAGAGAACAGAAACCAACGCCACCCGCCGGCAGGGATTCCGCCATGCTCTTCAGCTCACCCGCACGCAGGGGCCCCAAAACTGGTGCTGAATGCGTATCTTCGGCCCTGATTGCATACTCACCATTTTTGTCTTCCCTGGTGACATGGGTCCTCTCTAGCAACCTCCGGGCACCTGAGATCGCAGGAGACACAGACTGCATAGAGTCACCTGGGCCCCTGGAGTAGAGAACCCTGGGTCTAAAAAAGGAGCAGCTGAGTTGGTGAGGAAGAAAAGCCCGCGAATTGCGGAAGCCCGCCCTTCTTTGTCTGCGCACTGATTGGACAGTTCCACTGCAGAGACGCCCTCCTGGCCGCCTCTGCATCATGACTGACAGCTACGATTATCCATTCACTGGCTGAAATTGGATAGAGTGACAGATTCTTGTCCCCAGACCTTTTTAAAGGGAGCTTTCCAGCTGTGCTGGGAACTAATCCAGGGAGGTAGAATTAGCTTTGCATTTCTTACAGAAGTTAGCATCTGGGACTGAGCTATGCTTCAGCAACACAGTGCTTTCCTAGCCTGGATGAGGCCCTGAGTTTTAACCTCAACACAAAATCAAACAACAGTTATGCAGGAGGAGCCCAAATTTAGGTCAGCATTTGAAAACAGTGAGACCCTACTTGAAAATAAAATGAAAAATTTGGGGGATCTAGCTCAGACATCAATGTCAAGCCCCACTGTGTTTATTCCCACTACTTCAAGAAAAAGAAATGTGTGTGTGTGTGTGTGTGTGTGTGTGTGTGTGTAAAACTGATGCATTCCCTTTCAAGCAGTTATTTTGACCAAACACAGGGAAGTGTTAAGTGATTTTTCTTTCCCAAAAGCATACCATTCACAAATAGAAAACAAATGCATTCAAAAGTGTTATCCTTGCTATGGATAGTGGCAGAAGCCTGTAATTCCAGAGACTTGAAAGTCTGAAGCATGGTGATATCTTGAAAAGTCATTACAACAGCTGATGGGGTGGTGTGCACTTAAAATTTTAGCAACTATGGAGGTCAGGGATGGAAGATGACAAAATCAGGGCCAGTCTCAGAAACGCAGCAAAACTCTAAAAATTTAGGGAGACTTGGTCATAATCAAAAATAAAAATGGGGTCATTGGGGATTTTACTGAGTGGCAGATAACTTGCCTAGCACATATGAGGCACTTGGCTCGATGCTTTGATGCATAAAAAAATTAAGAAATTTAAGGTATTCTGTCCATCTACAACTAAAACAAAATTGAAAAATAAAATGTTAAAAATAAAAATAAAAAATGCTGGGTATGTCCTCAGTGGTCAAGAGCCTCTGGGTTTAATTCATATTGAAACACCCACCCACCTGAAATATGCTTTCACACACTTGAAAGTATGTTTTGAAGGATAACAAGCATGAGCAAGTCCCTGGCTCCATATATAAGTAAGTAAATAAATAAGAGTCAATAAAACTAATTTTGGGGGGTTGGGGTATAGCTGTATAGTAGAGCATTTGCCAAGCATGCATGAGGCCCTGGATTCAACCTGCAGCAGGCCACACACACACACACACACACACACACACACACACACACACACACACACAACAAAAGAACACACACACACACTAATAAAAACATAAATAAACTAATATGCATCTATTGAATTACAAAAATGATTATAATAGAAAAGGTAAATATGAGGGGCATAAAACACAATAAATCAATGGAAACAACATACAATTTCTTACTAATAGATTAAGGAGACTGAACTTCCCCATGATCTACACTCTCTGAAAAAACACTGAGGATTTTAGCAAATTCTGTAAAATCCAGGACCAGGTAAGCAGTATTTGTTGGTGAATTTAAGTTTGTTTATTTTTATTTATTTATTTTTTATTTATTTATTTATTTATATGGTACTGGGGATTGAACTCACGGGCACTATACACTGGGCCACATCCCCAGGCCTTTTTTGTATTTTCTGAGAGACAGGGTCTCACCGAGTTGCTACGTGCCTCGCTATTGCTGAGGCTAGCTTTGAACTTGTGATCCTTCTGTCTCAGCCTCCCAAGTGGTGGGATTACAGGCATGTGCCACCACTCCTCGCTTGTTGGTAAATTTAAGAAAAACTATTTCAAAAAATGGAAGACCAGCCAAATTTTGTACAGATCACAGTGAGTATAGACAGAGAATTTATGTAACTCCCAAATATTATAAGCCAACATTCCAGCACCCAAAAGTGGTTACCCAAGGACAAAGCAATTTTTTTTTGATACCTTGGACTGACACCAGAAGCACTTTACCACTGAGCCACATTTCCAGGCTTTTATATTTTATTTTAAGACAGAGTCTCATCAAGCGGCATAAGGTTTTGCTAAGTTGATAAAGTTGCCCTCAGACGTAAACTCCTCCCACCTCAACTGCTGGAGCAGCAAGAATTATATGTGTGCACCACTGTACCTTGCTGTAAATTAAGATATTTAACAAATGGAAATATAAGTTGGCTTTTTAAAAATCTACTTCTTTCATCTCACTTTCATAATATTTCATCATATTTGGTTCTGAATAAATAAATGTGGGCCTCAAATAAGTGAGCAGATCATTTCACAGTGAGAAACACAGAAATGGCATATGCTGAGGGAGCAAACTTGTCAGGCTCAAGGGGCATGTAAGGTCCCTGACAGCTGGGACACCGTCCCACCTGATTGTGCTCACTGAAATACTCCAAGATCACTCTCACAGGAGACCTGGACCACGACTCCAGTCTATGAAGCTTTTCAGGTTTGCACAGCATTGCACTGGGGTGGACGGTTCTTATCTTCTTGGAGAGTTTTTGCTCATTACAACTGTGAGAGAATGCAATGGTCAGGAATCACTTCTGACATGGACTCTCAGCATCAGCTTCCATAGACCTACTCTTGAGCTGTCTCCAAGGAATGGAAACAAGGCTTGAGGAAAACAATATCTTAACATTAGCTGATTAGATAAGGCTTGTTACAGAAAAGTTCTTAGCCCCAATACCTCTATTTGCTCCCCTGTGAGGCTGCACCCCATATCATAGGCTCTCCTCTAAGAGGAGCTGACTCAAGGCCTAAAATTTCTTGAACCCTGCAGGGGACAGGACAGATGTGGGAACCTTGTAGAAGCCTCAGGTAAGGATAGTGGCTGAGCACATTGGACCCTGTGAGGTGTCCAAAAAAAAAAAACCTCTGCCCAAGAAATTCTGATATGGAGTCTACACCCAAGAAAGATAAAAAGGAGAAGCTTAGGATTTTCCCAGGTGTAAAATGAAGTTCTCTATGAAGTTGCTCTACATCAAAGAACCATCAAGGGGCTGGGGTTGTGGCTCAGCAGCAGAGCGCTTGCCTCACACGTGCAGGGGCCCAGGTTCGATCCTCAGCACACGTAAACATAAATGCATTGCATTGTGTACAACTAAAGTAAATAAATAAATATTTAAAAAAAAAGAACCATCAGACCACTTTACTTTGGCTAACTAGACCACCCTAAAGGGCTGTAATCCCAGTACTTAAAAGGGGGATGTGGCCCAGTGAGGCAGAAGAATCTCTGGAAGCAAAAAAAAAAAAAAAATTGAATTTTTTGTTAAAAGATGGCCAGCCTCAGCAATGGCGAGGCACTCACCAACTCAGTGAGACCCTGTCTTTAATAAAAATACAAAAAAAAGGCTGGGGATGTGGCCCAGTGGCCCAGTGACCCTATGTTCAATCTCTGGAAGCCAAAAAAAAACACTCAAAAAAAAATAATAAACCTAATAACTTCTTTGGTTAAGAATCCAATTAGAACCACTCAGCATGTGCCAAGGTCACATAGAGTTGCCATAACTGTGGAAATTTGAAATTAGGATATCACCCTGCTGTCAAAAGTCAAATGTGTACCTCGGTAGGAGTCTCTGTAAATTTCTCTGGAATTCCAAAAACCGAGAGTGCAGGGGAGGCACACTGTCCCTGTCCTCTCTGAGAAGACCCTCACTTTTCCCTTGAGAATGTTCCTTTCCTTGTTTTTATCCCTTCAAGAAGCTCATGCCTATTACTGGGTGACATGTCTGAAAACTTTCTGACTCAATTTCAAGCAGCAAGGTTTGAAGGAGGTCTTCTCATTGCCTAAGATTCTTAGAAGGTCCCAGCACTATAACAAGCCCATTCTTTGGGTTGCACAAGTGAACATATTTCTTACACATGGTAACTCATCAATGAACCAACACATAAAAAACTGAAAAAAAAAAAAAATCATTGAAGAAATATTCATTAACAAACAAGAAACTAAGAATCGAGTGGTAGCCAGGGATGGTGGTGCAAACCATGCAAGGAGGATCAAAAATTCTAGACCAGCCTCAGCAATTTAACCTCACCCTCTCTGAAAATAAAACTTTAAATGAGGCAGGGGATGTAGTCCAGTGTTAAAGCACCCCTGGCCTCAGTCCCCAGTAAAACACATATATATTGAAGAGGGATAGAGTCATAAGAATGATATAAGAGCTGGAAATAGTGGTGCACACCTGTAATTGCAGCAGCTCGTGATGCTGAGGCAGGAGGAATGTGAGTTCAAATCTAGCCTCAGCAATGGTGAGGCAGTAAGCAACTGGGTGAGATCCTTTCTTTAGATAAAATGCAAAATATGGCTGGGAATGTGGCTCAGTGGTTGAGTGTTCCTGAGTTCAATCCCCAGTTCAAAAATAAATAAATAAAAAGGGGCAGACATAAATCTAACCACATCAACAATAAAATTATATGGGAATTGATTGAACATTCCCATCCAAAGGTAGATTTTTTTCAGAAAAAAATGAGAACAAGATCCAATCCCATGCTATCTACAGGAGTCATAGCTTAGATGCAAATTTATACAGAGTTTAAAAACAAAAGGGTATGAATCCTACACCATGCCACAGAAGCAAAGTAAGCTCTACAATCGCATCTCTACTAAAATTAGGCAAAATATTTCAAAAACAAAAAATTAAGTGATAGATAACAGCTGTGAGAAATGGAAACATGAGGTTAAGTAGTTACTGAATGCTCCATTTTTATCCCCAATGTCAATAAAATAATGAGGACACAACTTTGAAAAAAAATGTATTGCATTGTTAGCAAAAGGAGAAGCACAGGAGTTTCTGTCCCAGAGGCCGAGATTCTGCCAATCAATAGAAACAGAGGGCTTTTTTTGAAGGAGTTGGTTACCAAGGATTTAACTCAGGGCACTCGACCACTGAGGCACATCCACAGCCCTATTTTGTATTTTATTTAGAAATATGGTCTCACTGAGTTTCTTACACCTCATCTTTGCTGAGTCTGGCTTTGAAATCAGAATCCTCCAGAGGCTGAGGCCTCTGGAAAGGCTGTGATGAAGAGCATGTGCCATCACACCTGGCACAAAGCAAAATATTTTATTAATAAGGTGGAAAGTCCTTAGTTTGAGTTCAATTAGCATTTAAAATTATGTTATTTTGAATTTTCTTTGGGTTTGCTACTGTAGGAACCCAGAACACTGTCCAGTACACACAAAATTGGTAAAGTCCACAGAATGTAATACAATTCACTCTCAGGGAGCCCCACTGATATGGAAGAATCCTTTAGAATCCTTTTACATTCTTAGTAAGAATGTGAAGTTTGGGGTCAATTCAAAAAACAAGATGACTTTGGGACCTGAAAGAGGGCCTGGTGTCTGCACAGAAGATTGAGGTGAAAAAAGGCAATGGGTGGGGAAGCAATGACAGAATGACAGACATACAACATCTTATTACCATTATAAATCTGAGTTCCTGGGGCTGCTCCTGCAAGGGGGAGGAAAATACAAAGGGTTTTGTGTGGGGACCTGGTTTTAGGCTACCTGGATTGCAGAGGTGATCTGGAGCTAGACAGAGACCCGTTAGACCCACTTTCAGGAGAATAACAATCCCAGGCCTGTTGAATATTCCCTATTCTCATCTCTTTTATCAGCACCTGAGACCCAGATCAGGAGTGTGGAGAGAAACTTAGTATCAATTTTGCCCCGATCTTTTTCCTGGCTGCTTAAGTGAATGCAGGTTGGGATTAGAAAGGGGGGACCCACAGAGGTGTGGGGTAATCTTATGATGGGCAAAGGAGTGACTAATGCAGTTGAGGGGGAGAAATAAAGAATATCCACCCAATTCTGCCCTTTTCAATGCTTTATTCACTGAAATCACTGAATACAATGTCACTGTATAGGTTTTTTATCTTTTTTGTGCAGCAATGCATTTATTTTACTGAAATCGAAGCCAGGCCACACATGTAAAGGCGAGCACTCTGCACTGTATATAGGTTCTTAATCAAGAAAATTACAATCCTTAACGCTTGGTACTGCAAATAACATAATCAATCCACAGCAAACAATTCTAAGATAGTTCTAAGCATTGCAAACACACTTAATCATGAGAGGCTAATGAAAAACATTCCCTCTGCATGCTAAGCTTAAGTTCTTGTCTAAAGTCTCAAGACTTAGGCTTTAAGTCCAGCAGATGCACATCACTCAGACTATGGTGATCAGGTAAGGAAACAAGGCAGACTTCTGATGTAAAGCTGATAGCTGGTTTAGTAGAGACTCATAGGTAGAAGTGGCAGTTCTCACAGGGTCAAGATGTGGCTGTAGAGTTTGAGAGTGGTGAGGATAATGCAAAGGACCAGGCAAACAATGAGCAGAGTTGGGATGTCAGCCCAGGCACTCACCAACTCAGTGAGACCCTGTCTTTAATAAAAATACAAAAAAAAGCTGGGGATGTTGCCCAGTGGCCCAGTGACCCTATGTTCAATCTCTGGAAGCCAAAAAAAAAAAAAAAAAAAATTGAATTCTTTGGTTAAGAATCCAATTAGAACCACTCAGCATTTGCCAAGGTCACATAGAGTTGCCATAACTGTGGAAATTTGAAATTAGGATATCACCCTGCTGTCAAAAGTCAAATGTGTACCTCGGTAGGAGTCTCTGTAAATTTCTCTGGAATTCCAAAAACCGAGAGTGCAGGGGAGACACAGTTTCCCTGTCCTCTCTGAGAAGACCCTGGCTTTCCCTTGAGAATGTTCCCTTTCCTTGTTCCTATCCCTTCAAGAAGCTCATGCCTATTACTGGGTGACATGTCTGAAAACTTTCTGACTCAATTTCAAGCAGCAAGGTTTGAAGGAGGTCTTCTCATTGCCTAAGATTCTTAGAAGGTCCCAGCACTATAACAAGCCCATTCTTTGGGTTGCACAAGTGCACATATTTCTTACACATGGTAACTCATCAATGAACCAACACATAAAAAACTAAAAAAAAAAAAAAAAATCATTGAAGAAATATTCATTAACAAACAAGAAACTAAAAATGGAGTGGTAGCCAGGGATTGTGGTGCAAACCATGCAATGAGGATCAAAAATTTTAGACCAGCCTCAGCAATTTAGCCTCACACTCTCTTAAAATAAATCTTTAAATGAGGCAGGGGATGTAGTCGAGTGTTAATGCACCCCTGTCCTCAGACCCCAGTAAAACACATACACATTGAAGAGGGATAGAGTCATAAGAATGATATAAGAGCTGGAAATAGTGGTGCACACCTGTAATTGCAGCAGCTCGTGATGCTGAAGCAGAAGGAATGTGAGTTCAAATCTAGCCTCAGCAATGGTGAGGCAGTAAGCACCTGGGTGAGATCCTTTCTTTAGATAAAATGCAAAATATGGCTGGGAATGTGGCTCAGAGGTTGAATGGCCCTAAGTTCAATCCCCAGTACAAAAATAAATAAATAAAAAGGGGCAGACATAAATCTAACCACATCAACAATAACATTATATGGGAATTAATTGAACATTCCAATCCAAAGGTAGATTTTTTTCAGAAAAAAATGAGAACAAGATCCAATCCCATGCTATCTACAGGAGTCATAGCTTGGATGCAAATTTATACAGAGTTTAAAAACAAAAGGGTATGAATTCTACACCATGCTGACAGAAGCAAAGTAAGCTCTACAATTGCATCTCTACTAAAATTAGGCAAAATATTTCAAAAACAAAAATTAAGTGATAGATAACAGCTGTGAGAAATGGAAACATGAGGTTAAGTAGTTACTGAATGCTCCATTTTTATCCCCAAAGTCAATAAAATAATGAGGACACAACTTTAAAAAATATATATATATTGCATTGTTAGCAAAGGAGAAGCACAGGAGTTTCTGTCCCAGAGGCCGAGATTCTGCCAATCAATAGAAACAGAGGGCTGTTTTTGAAGGAGTTGGTTACCAAGGATTTAACTCAGGGCACTCAACCACTGAGGCACATCCACAGCCCTATTTTGTATTTTATTTAGAAATATGGTCTCACTGAGTTTCTTACACCTCATCTTTGCTGAGTCTTGCTTTGAAATCAGAATTCTCCAGAGGCTGAGGCCTCTGGAAAGGCTGTGATGAAGAGCATGTGCCATCACACCTGGCACAAAGCAAAATATTTTATTAATAAGGTGGAAAGTCCGTAGTTTGAGTTCAATTAGCATTTAAAATTATGTTATTTTGAATTTTCTTTGGGTTTGCTACTGTAGGAACCCAGAACACTGTCCAGTAGACACAAAATTGGAAATGTCCACAGAATGTAATACAATTCACCCTCAGGGAGCCCCATTGATATGGAAGAATCCTTTAGAATCCTTTTACATTCTTAGTAAGAATGTGAAGTTTGGGGTCAATTCAAAAAACAAGATGACTTTGGGACCTGAAAGAGGGCCTGGTGTCTGCACAGAAGATTGAGGTGCCAAAAGGCAATGGGTGGGGAAGCAATGACAGAATGACAGACATACAACATCTTATTACCATTATAAATCTGAGTTCCTGTGGCTGCTCCTGCAAGGGGGAGGAAGATATGAAGGGTTTTGTGTGGGGACCTGGTTTTAGGCTACCTGGATTGCAGAGGTGATCTGGCGCTAGACAGAGACCCGTTAGACGCACTTTCAGGAGAATAACAATCCCAGGCCTGTTGAATATTCCCTATTCCCATCTTTCATCAGCACCTGAGACCCAGATCAGGAGTGTGAAGAGAAACTTAGTATCAATTTTGCCCCAGATCTTTTTTCCTGGTTGCTTAAGTGAATGCAGGTTGGGATTAGAAAGGGAAGACCCACAGAGGTGTGGGGTAATCTTATGATGGGCAAAGGAGTGACTAATGCAGTTGAGGGGGAGAAATAAAGAATATCCACCCAATTCTGCCCTTTTCAATGCTTTATTCACTGAAATCACTGAATACAATGTCACTGTATAGGTTTTTTTTAATATTTATTTATTTACTTTGGTTGTACACAATGCAATGCATTTATGTTTACATGGTGCTGGGGATCGAAACCAGGCCACACATGTGCAAGGCGAGCACTCTGCCACTGAGCCACAACCCCCCGCCCACTGTATAGGTTCTTAATCAAGAAAATAAAAATCCTTAACGCTTGGTACTGCAATAAACATAATCAATCCATAGCAAACAATTCTAAGATAGTTCTAAGCATTGCAAACACACTTAATCATGAGAGGCTAATGAAAAACATTCCCTCTGTATGCTAAGCTTAAGTTCTTGTCTAAAGTCTCAAGACTTAGGCTTTAAGTCCAGCAGATGCACATCACTCAGACTATGGTGATCAGGTAAGGAAACAAGGTAGACTTTTGATGTAAAGCTGATAGATGTTTAGTAGAGAATCATAGGTAGAAGTGGCAGTTCTCACCAGGGTCAAGATGTGGTTGTAGAGTTTGAGAGTGGTGAGGAAAATGCAGAGGACCAGGCGAACAATGAGCAGAGTTGGGATGTCAGCCCAGGTCCTCATCAGGCTCTCCAGCATGTGGGCATCCACATAGGCTGGCTGAATGTCTGTTCATTTGCTCCATCATTTATACTGAATTTTGGGGCTTCTGAACACCCTTTCAATCCCTATCACCTGCTACCGAGTTTCTCAGTGACATCATTCATCCTGAGATTAAGGCATTTTGTCTGGTGGTTCCCATCCTGATTCTCTTGCCCTTCACTTTTATCAGGGTGAGGACAACATGCCAGAGACTTCACTCTGAGTTTGTAAGTGTTGGGAGAAGTGAATTGTTTGTGTCAGGCTATGCCTGATGACTATATTGGAAGCTCTGTAGGTATACCTGGTGAGGGTGCAAGTTTTAGAGTGGAGTTTTTTAAAATGGAGTTACTTAGGATAAGGCCTGAGGCTATCCTTACAGTCAACCCCCTTGATTCACAGTGTCCATGTTTGGGGGGTGTCTGAAGCGGGCTCTACAAATCAATAGAGTCATCACCTATACTCCTGGCCAATGGCCAGACTCCACATATGTCCAAAAGTCACTTTTTATTGTGGATTTTTAAATCATCTTACAACCACCAATAGTGACCATAGTTCATTTACATCTGGTAGAGGCCAAAGGTGAAGCAATGTAACCAGGGATTGTAATTACAATGCAATCATAATCAGGTTGTAAAATAGGGTTGAAACATTTAGAAGTTAATCTTGCATATAAGTCCCAATGGACTAGTCACAATAAGGTTATCAAATGACAGTGTACTAATTGAGTCTAGGTATTGGCTAAAATAACAGAATGTGGGTGGTCCCTCTGGACTTACATAAATGGGTATTGCAATACTAGTTTCTAACATTTTGTTTTCATAATAACACAAACTTTCATCTTGAAAGACAGAGTATAATCTTTCCTGAATCCACCCTGGTTGGATCCATTCTTATCCATTCTTATCCATTCTTACAGCTCAAAATTATTATGGAGCTCTCTGAGGTCTGGGTCAATGTTTTGCCATAGGTTTTCACATGCATATATTTTGGAGTAAGGTAAATAATGCTTTAAAAATTGGATTCTATGCTTAATTTTTCTGATTTGTTCCAATGTTTTGTCTTTTTAGAATTATTTGTAGGTGTGGATATTGGGCTGGATATGCTGATATTGGTTTCTGTCCTGCTATTAAGATCAGTATTGGTTCATGTTTAGATGTTATGCTCTGCAATATTTATTCTGGAAATATGCTTTATTCATAAATAGAAAACATTTGTAAGAGTTGCAATATGATTTTTTGTATCTAGTGAGAAGGGATTAGTCTATCTCATTACTTGGGTCAGAGAGTAGAAGGGCAGCTAAATTGTGGGTAAGATTATTACATCCATTTCTCTATTATCAGAGCCTATTTTAGAGTGGTCACATAGATATCTAATATTCCCTACATGTTTCTTAAATTCTTTTCTCTGAATTTAATTTCTTTAGTCCACTTAGCACACACCCTGAAATTATTGAGGCTATAAATATTAGTATAAGCAGTGCATAGTGGACAATTTTCTTTATGTCCTGAAAACAATTTTCAATGTACCAGCAAACAGTGCCAAACTTGAGGAGTCTATAGAATGAATCTGCCCAAGAGCAGCATCTATTGACTACACTATGTTTATAAGCTAAATAATCTGTTTCAAGTACATGTGCTATCTGTGAGACGATGTGGTTTGTGTTATTGAGGTGTGTTCTATCCTGTGTTATTTAAGCATCCTGTCTTTGTAATTGTCCTATATTATGTTCAATTAGGTTTTGAAGTTGCTTCAGATGTCCCAATTGTATGTCTGGATTATCTTCATCTTCATCAAATACCATTCTAGTTTGTAATGTGTGTTTCCTCTCTATCTGGTGGTCTAAGAATGCTATTATATTCTTCCATGATTTGGAATGTAATTTCAACTTTTCTGTGTTGGATGCCATGTGACATCTTGCTTCATGGGTTGTTTTGCATCCATCAAAATATATATTGGTGACAGAATACTCATAATACTCATAATATTTATCAATGGTGATGCTCTCAAGTGTGTTTTGTGTAGATGTCAGTGTTTGTGTTGTTGGGCATAAATGTTTACATGGGTAAGTTATGCTACATGTGTAGGGTTCACAGACTGCAAAAAGATTATTTCCCAGTGGTGTGACTTTTCCCTCTGGACCTATAATAATAACATTAGATTTGTGTAATTCATAATGGTTTATATATCCTGAGAATAGTTAAGTTAATGTGCCAACTGGTATCACTGACTCTCCTGGTAATATTGTTCCATTTAAAATAATGCCTGATCTTAGTGATTTTATGAAAGTGTTCCCTATTTTTTTCCTATATAATGTGAATTCATGTTATGCTGTGTATGTGTCTGTGAATAGAAGTTTTATTAAGGATAATTTTCAGTGCAGTATGTATCTCTACTGGTGTATAATGTAATTTTACATGTGTTTGTCTCTTAACCTTGTCCTGTATTAAGCAAATACTGAAAGTCTGTTCTGCCTTTTCTCGTAATAGTTTCAATTGTGTACATTGATGTTTGCATGCTATTGTGTGCATGTTCATATACATTTTCTGTATAAAAGCATCACAATATTTCTTTTGGGCTTTTATATTTGAACTATAGTTTGCCTCTGTAGTTAACCTAGATGTATGATTTCTGTGATTGTATATAAAAACTTAGAAATCATTTGTAGGCCATAAGTTTTTTTTTTATATCTCTAATGTGTTCCAGAGATGTCATTCTAACATCCAAGTCTTCTATATGTTTTGCATTAACAATTTCACCTATTGCTAATCCAGCTATTGCTATCCATTCTAAAATCTCTCTTGTTCTCTGATGTGTTGTTTCTCTGTATTTTCATATATGTGCCATGTTGTTTTCTATGGGCATCTCCTGTGTAGCTCCTTGCATATATTTCTGTGTCAATAGTTAATGTTACCCTCTGAATTTTGGGGTTTACAATTATTTGTAAAGGAATTTGTGTATTTGGCATCACATAAGGTGCTGTGGTTATTGTGGTTGTCTTGAGCTTTCTCTATATGATTTTACTCCTGATGGATAATGTGCTGTAAATAGTTTTTGTTGTGGCATTGATACCTCCTCTACCAATTATACATGGTTGGAGGTGGTCCTTAATGTACCATGTGTCAAAGGATATAGGCAATACAAATACATGTTTCTTTTCCTGCCATGATCTTTTAGTGATTAAATATCTGTTAAATAAAGGTGAATAAACCAAAAAATCATATTGAATCATTTCCCATTGCATGCTCCATTGTGGTAGTAGCATATAGAAATGGTATGCTATATTAGTATGGTCTACTCTGTATGGTGCCACCCTATCAAATTTATGCCTGCTGTTTTCCACCATGATAGAGGCCTTTTATCTCTTGCTTTTATCTTGTATCTGGGGTAGAAATAGGTGTATTCATTTTTACATTCACCCCACTGTAATGTTTCCATCAAAATATCTGGTATTACATAATCGTCTATCCATACAGCTTCAGTTATGTTTAGTTTATGGCCTGGTCTTTTATTTGGGGATGGCTTTATGCATGGTTGGTTGTGTGCTTTTATATCTAAAGGAATTCAAAGTCCAATGTGTTGTCCATGTGTATTGAAGCTATTTGGTCACACATAAAAAATATAGATAGTCTGGATGTGCATCTTTTGTCAGCTGTACCATGGGATGTATTCATAAGCCTTTATGCTTTAGTGATTTCTTGTAGAGACATAACCATCATTTTGTTATATGTCTTGTTTTCTGTTTTGGGATCATATTGTGGACTATATGGTGTTATGAGTGATGCATTAAAAAGTGCTTTGTAATCCAAAATGCTACTAATTTCCCCAACAAACAACCATTTTAGTCTAACTCCTAAGAATCAAGAACAAAAAAATAGAATAAAAAATTCTGTAAATTAAAAAAAAAATGCTTCCAGACTATTCTCTAAAATCAAGGAGTGTGGTCTAGGGGATTCCCAATGTGTACCATGGTGTGTTCATGTGTGTGATCTATTCCATGAAATATTATATGTTAGGTGTTCTGTTGTATAGTTTATTAGGTGAATGTTATACATGCTGATTCTAGTGTATTTTTCCTTCTTATCTTTGCAAATAGATAATTTATTGGCAAATTTGTGTGATATTATTGAAATGTGTGAAGGTGATATATTTTTTTATTTTTTAAGAAGTTTTATTTGGTGTCCAGAATTTAAAGCACATCTTCAAAATTCTTTGTTTTCATGTTTCAGCATAGTTAAATTTTTATGATTTCAGTTAAAGTAAGAGTATTCTAAAGATGCTTCTGAGGTTCTTCTGTAAGGCTGTACATCAGGAATGTCTGTGGGTAGAAACTGTGTAGTGTACCTGTCTAATGAACATTGTTTTGAAGCAGAAGTAATCCCACTGTAGGCATCCTTGTTTTGGAGATGGCCAAATTTGTTTTACCATTATATAGGGTTACGGTATGGGATCTGTGAAAATCAGAGGAAATTTATATGTCTGTGTTCCTAATACCAGTATGTCTGACTGTTAGATTTTGGGCAGGGAGGCTACACCTCCCAGGTAGCCTAATGAGGCCACAACTCCCAGGTACCTAAGACAAGACATATCTCCCAAGCATCTCAGGCTGGCCATGCTGCTGGCCACACCCCCTTAGGCACCTTACTGAGCCAATTACGACACACAGCTTCCCCTTTTGACCCTCGGCAGCCTATGGAACTGGGGTTCCCTCTGAGTGGTCTCTCAGTCCATCAGTTCAGTACTTAAGCGCTCTTCAGACTGAAACCCCCCACCCTTTTTTTCTTCTTCTTGCTCCTCTTGCCACCCATCTCCACTCACTGGTTCTCCCTCCCCCCCGCCATGTGTACCTTCAGCTGATTAATGAAACTTCCCTTTTCTACATGGTGGTTCCAGCGTGTGTTCATCTGCCCTTCATTCTGGTGCTGTGACTCGGATGAGCGTGTCTGTTCTGAGGGAATAAACCTCCTGGAAATTGCCTCCGTTCTTCTGTTCATTTTTTCAAACACAACATCACTGGATTTGGTAAGCCGCCCCACCTCCCCCCACACACCTCGAGTTCCTAAACCTGTCTAGTCACTCCTGTGACCTGCTCAGGGGGGAAAAAAAAAAACCCACCTAAGACTTTAAAAATAATGGTGGACCCCAGAAACTCACCCCCCCCCCACGTCTACCCACTCTAAAGCCTCATCCTCCAAGGCTTTTAGCTAGGAATGATTAAAGAAGTCCTCGCCACACTCCGGACTTGAGTCTTTCCTTTCCATTTACAGGGGACATGGAAAACCCTTGCACAAGGTGGCTCATAGTCCTCCAGTATCTTGAGAAGACACTTCTCACAATACCTCATGTCTGCCTGACCCAGTGATGACTGAGTCACAGACTTGGATCTCACTCTAATACATACTTTGGAACGGATGCTATTCAAAATATCATATTAGCCTCTTCCCATTAGGAACCGGAAATTTGGGAGCTTCTCTATCTTTTCAGCTGACTCCCCTCTTAATTGCCTTCTAAAAAATTGGGCAAACCTAGGCTTAAAGCCACACATAAAGAAAAAGAAACTCATCAAATTATGTACAAAGATTTTGCCTTTTTACCCATTAACTAACCAATGGCCATGGTCAGGGTTCCTGGACTGGTTTTGCAGGAACTTTCCAGCTTTTGCCAACGGTCGAAACAATGGACAGAATTACCACATGTAGATGTGTTTCTTCTTCTCCATTCAAATCCTTTTCTGTGCACTCGTTGTAGCCCCGAAACAGTCTTCCTTGCATGCCGACCCAGCGATCCACTTCCATCCTTAATTGATCTTGACTTTGATCCAGGGTTAGAGGTTTCCCCCCTCCATACCGTCAGTCTAGACCTTTCTCCCCTCCTCTTCTCCCGGTTCCAATTTCCACAATTGCCATGTGCTGGTATAGCAAGCGAGAATCCAGAAACTCAGATTTATTGGCAAGGCACTGAACTTAAATAGGCCTAGAACTAGCCAATCAGCCAGCAGGGCGGTCCAGTCTCTCACGCTATGTCACAGCCACACCCCTTTGTTTAGCCCCGGTCCTTTAGGGCGTGGTAAGCAGCCAAAACCCTGCCCCTTGGCAGACATAGTCCCAACAGCCGTGACTTCATCTTTAGTCCCTCCTCTTCCTTCTAAGTCATCTCCTGCACCTTTGCTGCCATCTTCCCTGCCCACTCAGCTTCCATTGCTTCTTTCTTTCATCTACTGCAATGCCTCCTCCACCATCTTCCCCGCCCACTCAGACATCATCTTCTGTAATGTTTTCTTCACTAGCCGTGCCGCTTCCGACTATTGATCTTTCTTCAGCACCCCCCTCTGCAGATTGGGCGCCAATTTTTCTGGATTATTTCTGCCACTTTACTCACGGTCTCCACCACCCAATTCCATGTTCGGTCCTCCCATTACCCATTGGAGAAAGCAGGCAGGGAAGCTCACTCAGATCATTGCACCCTTGAGGGAGGTGGCAGGGGCCTAGAGGAGTAATTAGAGTTTATGTTTCATTTTTCATGGCAGATTTATCCCAGATCGAAAAGCAATTGGGTTCCTTTGCTACAGACCCCACAACTTATTTGAAAGAATTCCAATGGGTCACCCAAACATATAGTCTCACGTTTCATGATGTGTACGTCATTTTAGCAAATACCCTCCTTTTCTGAGGAGTGTAGACGGGTCTGGGAGCAGGCAAGAGCCTATGCAGACGAGATCCAAAGAGTGAATCCAAATTTTCCCATTGGCCCCGAGGATGTACCAGATCAGGATCCAAACTGGAATTATAATGCTTCGGGGGACATGGTCTCGAGAGATCAGTTTATCACTTGCATAGTGGCTGGTCTTAGATGCGCAGCTCAGAAACCCCCACTGTTAATTTTGATAAGCTGCGAAAAATTATACAAAAGAGAGAAAATTAAAAAAAGAAAAATCTCCCTCCGAGTTTCTTGATCGGTTGACAAAAGCACTTCAGCGGTAGATGAATCTACACCCCGAGTCCCCAGGGGGGCCATCAAGTCCTTATGATGTATTTTTTTGTCCCGTATTTACCCTAACATATGGGCTAAATTAAGGAAGTTGGAGCAGGATTTTGCAACACCTCAGACTGAGATTTTGGCCACAGACTTTAAGGTCTATCATAACCGCAACGAGGATGCTGAACATCGCAGATTTCAAAAATATGAAAAGGCCAAGTGATCAAAGTTCAAAAGTTGGCCCAGGCCCTTCAGGTCTCTGATGCTCAAGCCTCAAAAACAGGGGTCCAAAGTCCATACAGGAGGAACCTCAAGGGCCTTGCTACAGGTGTGGGAAGTATGGACACTGGGATAAAGTCTGTCCTAAACCCAGGCCCCTTAAGTGCCCGTGCCCAAAATGTTACAAGGTGGGCCATTGGGGCCTTGACTGCCCCAGTCCCTGCAGGGGGGCTGGACTGGTCACAAACCCCAGAATGCTGGAACTGGCTACAGAAGATTGACGGGGCCTGGAGGCTCCTCTCCTGACCATTGACATCGCCTTACAGGAGCCTAAGGTTACCCTCCTTTTTTGATGGCCTCCCCATAAATTTCCTGTTAGATACAGGAGCCATTTTCTCGGTCTTGAGGGAGTTTTGGGGCCCCACCACCATAGCACTGTCTCCTATTGTTGGGGTAGAGGAAAATGCTACTTGCCCCCTGCAAGGCTTCTATTCTGTCTTGCTGTCTACACCACCATCCTGGTCACCCACCAGTTTCTAGTAATGCCTCAATGTCCTGTGCCTTTACTGAGCCGAGACATTGGCCAAATTTCAGGCCTCAATTGAATTCTCTAATCTGCCTAGCTCAGTTGTGCTTCCTGGCTCATTTCACTACGTCTCCTCACCCATCTTTCTTCTTACTGTTTCAAAGGACACTGGTGACCATGAGGAGACCCCTCAACCCCCTGCCGATGTGGAAAACCCTCAACCCCTTACTGATGCATGAACCCCTCCACCTTCTACCAAATGAAGAAACCCTTCAATCCTCTACTGATGCAGAAACCTCCCATTACCCTGCCTCCACTGATCTGGTAGACGCCAAAGTTTGGGATACTCAGACTCCCTCCCTTGCTCATTGCAACCCTGTAAAAATACACCTTAAAGATCCTCAGTGTTTCCCCAACAGAGCCCAGTATCTACTTCCAGCCACTAGTCTTAGGGGTCTCCAACGCATTAACTGAGATTTTATTTTTATTTTTATTTTTTTTTGTGGTTACCGGGTATGAACTCAGGGGCACTCGACCACTGGGTCACATCCCCAGCCCTTTTTTGTATTTTATTTAGAGACAGGGTCTCACTGAGTTGCTAAGTGCCTCGCCATTGCTGAGGCTGGTTTTGAACTCGCGATCCTCCTGCCTCAGCCTCCCAAAGTGCTGGGATTACAGGCGTGCGACACCGTGCCCAGTTACCTGAGATTTTTTGAGGAAACGTTTTCTCAGACCCACACATTCCCTTTATAATACTGCTATATTCGCGGTTCAGAAGTCCAATGGGTCATATTAACTAGTCCAAGATCTTCATCTCATCAATGAGGCCATCAAGCCAGTACACCCGTGATCTCAAATCCTATTCCATTCTCTACTTAATTGCCTTCTTATCCAACCATTTCTCAGTTATTGACCTCAAAGTTGCTTTCTTCACTGTTCCTTTAGCTCCAGAATTACAAGAGCTCTTTGCCTTTACCTGGACTGACCCCGATGCTCAATGGTCCCAACATTTGACCTGGACAGTTCTAACTCAGGGTTTTTGAGACAGCCCTCATATTTTTGGACAAACATTGTCTGCAGACCTCAAAGACCTTGAATTCTCTGATTCCACTCTCCTGCAATATGTAGATGACATTCTCCTCTGCAGCCCTTCCTTTTCCACAGCTCATAAAGACTCTTACACCCTTTAAATTTTTTTGCCTCTCGCAGGGATTGTGTTTCCCCATTTAAGGTGCAGCTTTCCCAGACCCAGGTAGTGTATTTAGGAGTTTAGATTTCCCATCAATTGAGGGCCATTATGGTAGACAGAAACACTTTCATCGAGGCTCTCCCATGTCCCAAGACAAAGGAAAAGGTTCTTTCCTTCCTAGGCCTAGTGGGATATTTCCAGGCCTGAATTCCCAATTTCTCTCTTTATGAAAAGCCCTTATATGAGGCAGCCAAGGGTATTAAGGAGAAATTTTTCCCCAAAGACATTCGGGCAGAGTTTAAATGCCTACAACAGGAACTATCACAGACCCTGGCTCTTCATCTCTCAGACCTTTTTCAGCCATTCACCCTTTATGTTCATTAAATGCAGGGTTGGCTGTAGGTGTTTTAGGCCAATACAAGGCCTCCACCTTTGCTCTGGTTGTCTATCTTTCTAAACAGCTTGACCCCACCATTCACGGATCGGCCCCTTGTCTTAGGGCTCTGGCTGCTGCTTACCTACTTCTACAAAAATCAAAAAAGTTGACCTTTGTTGCCTAGGTCACTGTTGCCTCTCCTCACCATTTAAAAGATCTACTAACATATAAGAGCCTTCAAACTCTCCTGCCCTCTCACGTTTTTTTTTTTTTTTTTTTTGCATGGCTCTTCAATCTCTTTCCAACCCTGCCCCTCTTTACACCCAGCTTCCCTCCTCCCAATCTCCTCAGAGCCCCCAGAACATGATTGTATAGAGATGCTTGAGGCTTTAATCCCCACCCCCTCCTACATTCAAGAGGGACCACTTCCTGATTCTTCCCTAACCTTGTTCACAGATGGCAGCTCTTTCTTTAAGGATGGGCAATGTTTAGCCAGTTAGGTAGTCATCTCCCTATCAAGGTTATTGAGGTGGGTCGCCTCCCCCCCCAACACCATAAATGAATGGGCTGAACTAATAGCTGTTATTTGTGCCTTTGGATTAGCCGCTGACCAGAACCTCAGCCTCTACACAGACTCAAAATATGTTTACCATATTTTGCTTTTCCATTCAGCAATATGGAAAGAGTGAGGGCTCCTGACCACAAAAGGCTCTTCAGTTACTAATTCTAAATTAATATCAGAACTCCTGCAAGCCTCTCTTCTCCCCAAGCTAATAGGGATCCTCCCATTGTCCCTCACACCAAAGTGGTGAGTCTCCCATAATTTAGGGAAACACAAAGGCTAATAGGGCACCAAGGGAAGGAAGCAGCACTATCTTCTCCTTCTCTTCTGGCTCCAGTTCAATCTACTTTTCAGACCCCCACATAACCTTCCAAACAATCAATTCTCTCCTATTTTTATTCTCTTTTCCATACTAACCCTCAGGCCCTCAAAACTTTTGCTACCGCCTGCCTCACCCTGAGTTCTGAAGACACACAGTTTCTCCATCAACTCACCTCCATGTGCACTGCATGTCAGCACACCAACCCATATACTCCCCTTAAACCAGTAACATTTTCCTCTCATGAAGCTGGAAGTCAGCTTCCAGAAGCTGATTGGAAAATAGATTTCGCCAACATGTCAGATGTCCAGAAACACAAATATCTCCTGGTCTTGTTAGACACCTTCTCTTTATGGGTGGAGGCCTTCCCTACTTCCAACAAAATAGCCTGCACAGTAGCCTCTATTTTAGTCTCAGAAATTCTTCCTCGCTTCCAGTTGCCCCGTCCATCCAGTTTTACAACGGGCCTGAATTTGTTTCCCAAGTTACCCCAAAAATTTTTACTTCCCCTATCATTCCTTGGCATTTCCACATCCCATATCACCCCAAGTCCTCAGGAAAGGTAGAGAGGCCTAATAGAACTCTTAAGGATATTCTGACCGAACTCTCCCTAGAGCTTCACTTGGACTGGCCAAGCTACTTCCCCTCAACTTTTTTAGGCTCTGAGGACTCCCAAAGAAACCTTCTTCATTATCCCCTTTTGAGTTTATGTTTGGGTGACCAGCTCTTCCACCTGCAGTTTCCCCAACTCAAGGACCCTTATCCAAAAATCTTTCTCTTCCCATCTTGTCCTTCATCAGACATCATCTATGGAAGTGCCAAGATTACATTCTGCCTAATCCAGGTAGACTCCCTGCTTCATTCCCATTAACACCCGGTTATTGGGTATATTTCTCTCCTCCCCAGGACACAGGAACAGTCTCCCTTGCCCTGAAGTGGACAGGCCCTTTCCAGGTTGTGCTGTGCACACCCACTGCTGCTAAGCTTAGTGAAACCTCAGGGAACTTAACATCTTGGATTCATATCTCCAGACTGAAACCAGCTGCTCAACCAGCTGAGGATCCACAAAAGGACATCAAACAACTACCTCAGTATACTTGCTCTCCCCTTCCAAACTATCCCCCAAAAGTTTACTCTTCTCATGTCTCTAACACTGACCTAAAATGACCTTTTCTGTCATTTTCATTCTATCTCTGGCTCTCTTCTTGCTTGACTCTGCACATTCTGTGTCTTATTTTTCTACTTTTCCATGCCATTTCTTTTTTGAGGTTTGGCAACTAGATAACCGTGGGCAAAAGATATGCCTCCTTAATCAATCTCCCTGCCATTTTGATAATTGCCCATCCATTCTGCTCACCTTTGATGAGGTTTCCACATGTGCTCAACAATGCTTCCCCAAAATGCCAAAATCAACGAAGTACCTTTGTTTTAAGGAGGACCAGACAGAGGACTGGTGCAATGACCCTGATGGATGGGTTGGATGTCCATTTTGGAGGTGTAATTATCACTGGTCCATTCCTGTTATAGGAGTAACAAATACCTGGGGAATTACACCAAGTCAACTCCAATCCTCGAGTACAGTAACAATATGACTTTTGAGATTACTAACCCTTCTTCCTGGCAGAGTTGTGTGGCTGCAGTAGGGTTTGTTATTCATGAATGGGCCCATGGTCGAGGTAAAATTGTTATAGAAAAGACCATAAAAGACTCTTCTGCTGCCAGGGCCCTTGAGATACTTAATGCCACCAGAAGAAAACAAACTCAAACCCATCTTCAACATTTGAATGAGTCTCTCTCTTTCTCCTGGAACTTCATCCTCTCTTTATCTCTCTGCTTATTAGCGAACTATTCCACCTTTAATGCCTCAACCTGTTTTCTCCATGTGTCGCTTCACAAGTCTCTATTGGTCCCAATCCCAGTTCAGGCCAATGCCACCGTGACATCCTCATGCCACGACCAACCATCTCTCTCTCTCTCTCCTTCTTCCAACTATTCCCCCTTTCTTTAATGTTACCTCTTGTTGGGCCACTACCAATGAATCTTGCCCAGAACACACCTGGCATCCCATAATGGACAATTTGACTCTCCCTTCTTCTTTCCTATTTAAGTGCTCCACCCATATTTTCCAATGGATTGACACTAAGACCCCAGGTCCCTGCTACCCTTTGTTTTAATTCTGAGCCTGAATTTATATATGGAGGCTGAGGCTGAGGACTTTCTTACCTTCCTACAGTCTCAAGGAGGGTGCTCTAAATGAGCAGCCACCCTGGCAGTCTTAGTGGGTGTTAGCTTGGTCACCACAATTGCCTCTGCAAGCCTCTCAATTGGAGGATTGGCTCATTCACTTGTAGTGGCCCAATTCTTCAGACAGGAGATCTCTGACCTCACAGATGAACTTACCACCACTGCTGAAGCCTCAGCCTACTCCATCCAGGCCCTCCAGCAACAATTATTATCATTAGCGGAGGTTGTACTCCACAACAGACAAGTTTTGACCATCATCAGAGCAGAAAAAGAGGGTACCTGTATTTTTTTGGGTAAAGAATGCTGCTATTATGTCAACCAGTCAGGCAAGGTTGACCACAATGTACATCACTTAAAAAAGGTGATACAAGATCTAGGGGACAAAAAGATTTGGTGGCAGCAGAGGTCCTTATGGGAATTATAGGAAGGGATGGCCGCATGGATCCTTCCTTTCCTAGGCCCACTTATAACCATATGTCTAGTACTGATGTTAGCCCCTTGTGTCATAAGATGCCTTCAAAATCAGATTTTTCAGATTTCTAATCAAACCTTTAACCAGCTTCTCCTCAGGGATTATCAACTTCTAAAAACCACAGATGACTTTCCAACCAAAGATGACTTCTCTCCACCTTGGGACAGACTTACCAATCTCTAGAGGAATCAACTGCACCCTGAAGGACTTCTCGATGAATACCTCCGAAGGGCCCTTAATCTGCCACCCTATGTTCATTACGATGACCTCCCTCACAAGACTCTCTGTTGGCCTCTTTGCTGTGAGTCCCAGCAAGTGGAATATAGGCAGTCGGACAATAATCCCTCTCACCTTCTTTCTCTTTGTTGTTTTCATAATAGTGAAAAGATGCTTCCTATAAACTCGAGAGGCCTACAATTCCTGCATGCTCTTTGAGGCTAGTTGATTCCCCTGGTGACCTCTTCAGAAGCTTGGTTTGACAACCCTCACCAATTTGTGGCTTCAAAAAAACTTTATACATTTCACACCTGCAGAGATTCATCTTTTTGGTGCCTGCCTTCTGGGAATTATTATTATTATTATTATTATTATTATTATTATTATTATTATTATTATTAATTATTATTTGCTACTGGGAATTGAACCACAGGGGAAATCCACCACCGGACCACATCCCCAGTCATATATATATATATATTTTAGAGACAGAGTCTCACAGAGTTACCAATTGCCTCGCCATTGCTGAGGCTGGCTTTGAACTTGAGATCTTCCTGCCCCAGCCTCCCAAGTGCTGGGATTACAGGCATGCTCCACCATGCCCGGCCCTTCTGGGAAAATTTTTTTGCCCTCAAGCCTGACCTGCCTGCCCGCATCCCTCCCCTCATAACACCCCACATTGACCCATTTCAGCTCAAAGCAGCCAGATCAAAACATGATGCTCAGCTTCCTAAGAAAACAAATTGGGGGCAGGCGTTAGATTTCGGGCAGGGAGGCCACACCTCTCAGGTAGCCTAACAAGGCCACACCTCCCAGGTATCTTGAGACACGATACACCTCCCAAGCACCTCAGGTTGGCCATGCTGCTGGCCACACCCTAGGCACATTACTGAGCCAATTATGATACACATGTTTCCCTGTTGACCCCCGGCATTTTATGGAACTGGGGTTCCCTCTGGGGGGGGGGGTCCCTTAGTCCACCGGTTCACTACTTAAGTGCTCTTCGACTAAATCTCCTTCCTTTTTTTTCTCCTTCTTTTCCCTCTCTCACCACCCATCTTCTCTCGCTGGTTTTACATCTCCCCTCCACATGACCCTTCGGCTGATTAATAAAACCCCCTTTTCTACATGGTGGTTCCAGTGTGTGTTCATTTGCCCTTCACTGACCATGTCTCAGCAGTAGGAAATGAATCATTATCTATCATAAAATCTGATGTTCCATGTACTAAGTCAACTTTACCATTATATGGGAGGTCAGAGAAATTTATTGTGGGTGTTTTCATAATAATTTCGTGGAATGAAATTTCATACATCCTCAGGACATGTGAACATAAATGCTGAATAATTTAATGATGGAATTTTGCCTCAGGATAATATGGTTTGATTATGTAATTTGTTTGTGTAGAAGGTTTTTGGTGACTGTCCCAATTAAAGTCTGTTTGTTAAAATGCATTGTTGGTTAGTGATGTCTATGCATAAGACCTGGGTGAAAAGAAGAGTGAGAAGAATCTTAATTCTGTAGCCATTTTGCATAAAAATATAGGTTCCTGTGTAAATTATTCATATGTGTGTGTTGCTTGTGTAGTATTAGGTTTGAATCCTGTGAGTAATTTTCTGTGGACTTAAGTGAAGTGAAATAGAAGGGGTATATTGCCTCCAGGGAAGTCAGATTCCTATAATATTCAATGTATGCACATCTCAAAGAATTTGTGCCCAAAATGTTACTATTATATAATCTCTGTGTGCCACTGGTGGTAATGTTTTGTTGGTTTTATAGTATTCATCATCAAACAAAGATATTGATAACTATCTCTTCTACAATGAGCATATTTTGAGAAAAAAAGCTTTAGTTATGAGTGTCAGGTTGTGTGTAAACAAATTTACCTTTATCTATTATTCTGTTAGCCTCAATGTATGTGTTATTTATAGGCCATATTTTATTAATATCAACATTTTGAACTGGCAATGTGTTATGATTAGGCTGTGATGTTTGTGCTGTAAAAAAAATATCATTGATAGGAGCAATATTTGATGCATCAGTGCATACATTATCAATGATGAGTTTCACGTCCATCCGCCCATCCAGGTATTACCTGTACAGAGTGAAAGAAAGTTATTAGTATATATATATATATATATATATATATATATATATATATATATATATATATATATATATATATATATATGAGAGTTTAAATTTTCCTTTTCCTCATGTTTCCCACTAAGTATTTTCTGTGCCTTCAACATTCTTAAGAAGGGGAGGAGCCAAGGCCATACTTGACTGAAAATTCCCCAAGAAGACTGTTGACCTAGATGCTGCTTCCTCTTTTCTAGCTGCTCTTATAGTTGTTTGATCCTGGCCTTCACTACCCCTGACTGGTTGACATAAAAACAACAGTTCTTCTGTAGGCATAGGCAGAGGCCTTTTTTCTCTGCTGTTAATAGGTCCAGTCCATGGTACTTTTGTAGGACCACAGCAGCTCAGAAGTCCAGTTGATTCTGGAGGGTTAGTATAGATTCAGCTACCTGTTGGATATCCCCAGCAGCTGATTGGAGAGCTGATGAAAATAGGTAATGAGTGCGGTTATTCTTGCTGTTTTTGTGGCTAGGTCTGCTGTAACACCCAGGGCGGCTACTAGGGGAACAAATTGAATAGCCTGTTTGTGTCAAGGCTCATATGAGTAGGGACTTACCAATGAGCTGTTTAGACCAAGAATAACTGATATTAAATGAGAGAAGCCAATAATCTCTCACCAGGGCTTGTGAGGGCTGAGAAGTTGTCCCCATAACAAGGTTGGAGAAGACAAGGTCTTTATTTGGGAATATAAATTTCTAGCATAGCCAGAGGTATCAGGAATGTAAACACAACATTTAACTTTTAATGTTACAGATGCTAATTCTCTCAAGATGTAGTTAAGCTATTTAACATCATCTGATTTTGTAAAATATCTATTTTGTTATTTAGTGTTGGATAATCATACTAGCGAACATCAAGCCTACTTGTGTAGGTTAAAAATATCTGTAGGCCTTAAATTAGCTAAAAACGTCTAAGTTTGGCAGTTTCTCTTGATAGTTATTAGGCATTCCTTCCTAAGAATCTCTCTTTCATATCCTCCATTCTTACATATTCTTGGGGGCTAACACTCTGTATATTTTAAGTTACATTTAACTTTTTTTTTTTTTTTCTGTTGTTTTAATGATCAGGAATGGCTATGTTTTGGTTTAGCTGGGTTTCTTTAGGTTCCCCCCCCCCAGGTGTTTTTAAGCAAGCTATTCAAAATTAACTTTGTTTCTATCTATTGTTAAGATCAGTTGAGTTCCCACAGTTGTCACTTGTGCAGGAACTTGAGAGCAGTTACTTAGCTCTGCTAGTGTCATTTGAGCTAGGAAGGGTCCATGTCTTGTGGACAATGTTGCTTCCCTTAAAAACATCAGGGATTTCTCCCTTCTCCAATGACCATCCTCTTCTTAGCAAGTTCACTGATTAGCTTTTCATTTTCCAGTGGTCTCATTAATCTCCCTAATTGAAAGGTTATGTGACCCAGAGTTGCAAAGCTCTTTAGGGAAGTTTTCTGTTCCCTGGATTCAGAATGACTTGAAGGGCAAAAGAAAAATATAGATTTTTTTGGCCCTTTTTATTTAACTTTAATTTTTAAGTTTTGATCTCCAGAAAGTCAGTCTCAGCAGTTCTTAAATTAAGAGTACTGGGCTTAGGCGGGTGTGGTGGCACATGCCTGTAATCCTTGCAATTGGGAGGCTGAGGCAGGAGGATCACGAGTTCAAAGCCAGCCTCAGCAATGGTGAGGCACTTAGCAACTCAGTGAGACCCTGTCTATAATAAAATACAAAAAAGGGCTGGGGATGTGGCCCAGTGGTTGAGTGCCCTTGAGTTCAATCCCAGTACAAAAAAAAAAAAAAAAAAAAAAAAAGTACTGGGCTTTAACTTTAATGTCTATAAACTTACAGTCATTTACCATTTATATTTAACTGGAATTTGTCCTATAGGTGATGGCTTAAATGTTAAAGTAACCCCAGGTTGTGTGTTCTTGAAACAATACCTGTGCAAAACATTAACAGGCAACATTTAGACAGTTTATAAGGAAAATACAAAATAAAATTAACAAGAGTAAAAACATATTTAGTTTGTGTAATAACTATCTTGAATTTTGGCTGTGTTATATGTTATATCCCCTGTTTGAGATTCTAGTAACCTTAACAACAAAAATCAATATTTTGAACATAACTTTAAATAAACTGAATTTTGGCCTACTTTGGAGTTATTCTGAGTCACTCTAAGGTTGTTGGGACTCATGTCTACCAAGGGGAAGGACTTTGGCTGCTAACCACGCCCTACGAAGGACCGGGGCTAAGCAAATTGGTGTGGCTATGACGTAGCGTGAGAGTCCAAACCGCCCTGCTGGATGATTGGTTAGTTCTAAGCCTATTTAAGTTCAGCACCTTGTCAATAAAGTTGAGTTTTTTGGCTTCTTGCTCTTTCTACACAAAATTCCCTGGGTGTGGCATGGTATCTGTCCAGCAGGCGGATAGGAGACACTCAGCATATTTTTGTCCATTAAGCCCATCTTTGCCCAGTAAGTTATTTTTTTCTGCAGGCAGAAAGAAACCCCTTTTAGGGCCCAAAAAGGGGGTAGCTTTAGACCGTGGCCCCATTAATAACTCAACAGTCCTGGCATAAGGTGGGAAGCAGAGCCTTATCTCAGGTAAGGTGGGGTTCCCTGTTAATCTTAGGTGAAGTGTTATAATTTTGAAGCTTATCTTTGCTTTTTTCTTAAATATTATTTTACAAAGTTTACACTATTGTCTTTTTTGAGTCAATATGAATGTTAGCTAACACAGTATGATATTACAAATAAAACATGAAATAAAGAAAGCCTGAGATAATTTAATCTTTTTGTGACAAAGTAGCACAGGGATTTTGTGTTTTACAATATAAACCTTTAATAGATTAGGCTCTCATTTACTTAATAATACATTTAAATTTTACCCCAGTGTAAAAAGTAACATAAAAGTTTATATATCTAATTGATAACAGGTCCTGATGTAGAACATAAATAACATAAATAAATCCACAAAAAATTTTGTTATACTTATGATTCTAAAATTTTTTTTTTTTTTTTTTTTTTTTTTTTTTTGTGGTACCAGGGATTGAACTCAGGGGCACTCGACCACTGGGCCACATCCCTGGCCCTTTTTGTATTTTATTTAGAGACAGGGTCTCACTGAGTTGCTAAGTGCCTCACCATTGCTGAGGCTGGCTTTGAACTCGTGATTCTCCTGCCTCAGCCTCCCAAAGTGCTGGGATTACAGGCGTGCCTAAAATTTTTATATGACTTTAGTTTGGAGGACACCAGCTTGACATAATGTTCTTTAAACCTTCTACCTTAAATACTTGTATACCTAGACGATATAAACACATTTAATATGAAAAGTATGATAATAGCACTATAATTAAATTAAATTGAAGGTTTTTTTTTTTTTTTTTTTTTTGTACCGGGGATTGAACTCAGGAGCACTTGACCACTGGGCCACATCCCCAGCCCTTTTTTGTATTTTATTAGAGACAGGGTCTCACTGAGTTGCTAAGTGCCTCGCCATTGCTGAGGCTGGCTTTGTACTCGCGATCCTCCTGCCTCAGCCTCCCAAAGTGCTGGGATTACAGGCGTGCGCCACCGTGCCCGGCTTGAATTATCATTTTTATGTGCTAATCTTGATATCATGTACATGACATATGGACACACACACATATCGACAGACAACACAATACACACTGTGCACACATACAAAAAATAAAGGCCTTGTAGCTTTTCACAAGTGAATCTTCATTGCAATATTACCAATGTTTAAAAGCTCTATAGTTGAATAAAAATTAGGACTGATTCAAAAAAAAAAACACTAAACTAGGGGTGTAGATTCAAATTTAAAGCTGATAAAATATGGAAATTAAGAAAAAGAAACAGAGTTTAAAAAAAAAATAAAAGCTGGTAGTGAGTAAAATACCATACAATTTACTTTTTGGTTTAATCTACTATGCTTTCAGGCAAAAGATACATTTACTTTTATTTTGTTTTATTTATTTATTTATTCATCAACTTAATTATTTATTTATTTTAGGGGGAGCCTCAGCAGGCTTCTTCTTTCATTTACATTTCAATGGAATTCCTGACATAGGTCTGGAAAAAGCTGGGAAAACTGCTGTTTCCTAACCCTGCTCCCTAACTTACCTGCATTTCTCAGGTAGGAGAGTGTTGGATAGATCATGGTAAGTTTACCCAATCTATTTACCCAAATTAAATTGAATCATCATATAATTGGGTTAGGTATTAAAATTTCTTAATATATCCTGAAGGACTGGAGGTGAAAACCCTAGCTTCCTTTTGATTTGGGAGAGGTCATTAAGGAAGAAAGAGAGGTGCACCCTAACAACTCCCTCCAATGCTGCTTCTTCATGAAGAAAAAGCATAAAGTGTGGTGTGGATATAGGAAGCTGAGCAAGAGCAAGTAGTGAGTAGCGGGAGGACTGAAATCCCAAAGGAGTTGGAGCAGAAAGTGGAGAACAGTAGAGAGGG
This sequence comes from Tamias sibiricus, assembly GCA_025594165.1. Taxonomy (NCBI): domain Eukaryota; kingdom Metazoa; phylum Chordata; class Mammalia; order Rodentia; family Sciuridae; genus Tamias; species Tamias sibiricus. The sequence continues at coordinate 3,089,041 of CM046667.1, read as the reverse complement.
GGTTAGTTAGTGGGTTGTGGGGTCAAAGTCTGGGATTTTGGGAGAGTCCTGAAGTCGCAAAGAGAACCAGCAGAACCTGGGCCAGAGAACAGAAAGAGCAGAGGATTGATTTGGAAAGAAGAAAACAGAAAGGCCTGAACATAGGGGGATTTCTTTTCAATTTACCCAAATGCTCAAAAAACTTTAAAAAGTTGCTCAAAATCTTAGGATTTAGAGGGCCGTTAAGCAGCCATTTGGAATCACTCTCTAAGGTATAGAAGGGCCAAACTTGGTAGCAGAGATAAATTAGTGTCTGCAACTTTAAGTAAGGAGCAAGGTAGAGTGAGTCTAAATTTGCAACCCAAGGGGTGTCCAAGGGGATGGCTGAGATGGCTGAGTCCATTGAAGGAGAGAGAGAGAGAATCAGTAGGGAGAAGCAGAGACTCCCTCTGTGTTTTCTTATACTAAATGAGGAAGAGCTAACTGCTCTGGGAGTCATCACTGCCTCAGGCTGGTAGCTGGGGCAAAGATATTAGGGGTTCTTGGTGCCTGGTATCAGTGATATGAATTCAATAGTAACCAAGACCCAGAAAAAGATGTCTTTTGCCAGGGATGGGTCCTCTGAGCCTATGGAACTTGGCCAATGGTTGGGATCAACCATAGCTCTGAAAGCTCTGAGAAAAGAGCAGCAGCCTGTTTGCACTCACAGGGCAGTTTTATAGCTATGCTTTTATGGAATGCTAAGCAACATTGCCTTGGGATCTCTAGATAAAATGGCTCCTAAATTGAAACTTAGAAATCCTAGGTAAAAATGGCTCCTGACCTAAATTGGCATATCTTATGTTGTTAGAAAAATTATGGATCAAAAGGGAAGGGGTTTATATTAACCGATCGAAAGAGCTGGAGCAACGGGAACAGAGACAGGAACACAGAGCGGCACCTTCTTATTTCTGAGGGTGTAGTTCAGAATGTTTTCACCTCCTTATTTCTGAGGGTGATTCAGAATGTTTAGAAAACGTGTGATAGAAAAGTGTGAGGAACTTGCACTAGTCCTGGGAGGAGCTCTTCCTGGCTACATGTACTTGTAGATGATATTCCCATAGAACAAGGAGACCACAGTGAAGAGGGAGCCACAGGTGTTGAAAATTTTTGTTCTCCTGAAGACAACAGGAATCTGAACACAGCTCTGACAATGTGGCCATAGGACACCAAGATGAATACCAAGGGAGACAGCACAATGCCCATGGACAGGATGAATGTGATGCCCTACACAGCAGCAGTACCAACCTCATCAGGGAGGGCATCTCACAAAGAAAGTTGTCCACCTTGTTGTGCCCACAACAAGGTAGCCACAAGTCATTGGTGACATGATCAAAGTGTTGGCCACCTCACAATCCAGGCCAATGACACAAGGCAAAGGCAGATTTGTGAATGCAAAATAATCTTGTATTGCAGGGGCTTTCAGAAGGCCACAAACTTGTCACAGGCCATCATGACCAGCAGTAGACACTCCACTCCACCCAGTCCCAGGAAAAGGAAAAGTTGGACCAGGCAGCCCACATAGCTGATGTTCTTGTCACAGTCACTCAGGTAGTGAAACAGCTGGGGGATGGAGCTGGTGGTGTAGCTGAGGTCCAGGTAGGACAGGTGTGTGAGGAAGAAGTACACGGGCATGTGGAGGTGGGGGGCAACACCATTATGATGGTGATATTGCCCACCAGGGCCAGCAGGTAGGCTACCAATATGACCACAAAGAGGACCCTCTCCAGGTGGGGGTGGTTAGAGAGAATCCCAGGAGGCAAAGTGGCCCATGGTGCTGCCATTGATTTTGTCCATCTCTATTGTACCTGAAGAGAGATGTCAACACCAGTAGTGGCATGGTCTGATGCTGGTGTATGGACTCCTAGCCAGGCTTGAAAAGAAAACAGTGCAGTATTATTTACTCACCTAACCACTAAACAGTGGTGTGGAGGCTCCACTATGATTATTATTATTATGGCCAACTTTAGAAAAGTAAACTGAGGCACCTGTTTGTTAAGTAAATGTCACATGTGGAGAGGCAGAGCTGTTCTGCACCCAGGGAATGTGGCTCTCATCTTCATCCTTATTTACCCTTGGTGCTCTGTCATTCCAGAGAGGCAAGACACACCCCTGCCAAGCTCCAACCTTTGCTTCTTTTAAAGCCACAAGTTCCTGAACTTTTGTCAAAACCTCAGAGGCACAAAATAACACCCCCAAATACCACCTGATAGGAGTTAGGAAAATATCATATGCAGCTTATTCTTGAACATTTTGGGGTTTGAACTACAACCACTGGGTACATCCCCATTTTTTGTATTTTATTTAAATCTTTTAAGTGCCTCGCCATTGCTGAGGCTGGCTTTGAAATGAGCCTCCCAAAGTGCTTTACAGGAGATTTGCAAGCATGGGTTTGAACTACAAACATTCAAAGACAAAATAGTAAATGAAACTAGATATTGCAAGTATTAGATTCAAAGACAAAATATTTGACTAAATATCCAAATATTTAACATGGATGTCATGCATGACATTTATGATATTATTATGACATTTTATCACTTACTAGTGTAAAATATACACAAATCATATAAAAGTTAAAATGTATAAAGATTTCCACAAACAGAGACCATACAAGGTGCCTCTTGCAAAAGAGAGAAATGGAAACCAAAGCTAAAACTGCAGCAGGCATCATCACTGCAGGAAAGGAACTCAGAGAGCCTTGCCCTGTGCAATGACCTCAGCCACCCCTGTGGTGAGAAACACGTGTCCTTCTCCTCCTGGTATCTGTGTGGAGGTTATCTGCTCAGAAAAAAGGTTCTGACTCCTATTGGGAAACAAAGACCCCTGGGAGCACCAACAGACCTGAGTCCTCTGACCATTACTTCTCACAGTGGAGAGGAACAGATCTCTCAGTAACCATTCTAGAAAAAAAGGGGGATGCCCTGGTGTTGACTAACAGCCGTCCAATCGTGAGGAGATGCTGCGGCTTTACGGCGGCAAACCTACTGGTGATGAGCCAAGTTCCATAGCGTATCAAGTTCTTTACACAAATCAGCTGCCCTAAGTTTCATCAAGTAATGCACTGAGTTCTTTAGACAAATACCCTCAAGGCATTGTCCCGTAATGTCCCAAACAATGAAAGATCAAAATGTCCACTTGTTATAACGCATTGATCTATTAGGCCCCATGCACGCAGAGCAGAGGCCACACTGCTGGTGAGGTTGTTTGATGCTTGAGCAGCAGGGATGCTTGCAGCGACCTTGATCCCTGCAGTTGTAGCAGCAGATGTCTTTTTTATGTCTAGACAAATCTTCAGGGCCCGCTACCTAGAAACTCAAGCATCCATTATTAAGGGAAAGACAGTGCTATTCCAGCACTGAGTCAAGAGGTGAGCTGTCAAACTAAAAAAAATAGAATTATTAGAGTAGAAAATTAAAGTTGATCTCTGTTCACACACATTGCTACTTGAGCTTCCACAAACATAAGCTGGCAAAATATCACATTCAGAATAAATCAAAGAAAGACTGAGGGTGTTTACTGCATTAAAGATAAAGAAAAGCTAAAGGCACTTTGGAAAAATAATTTGTTAGCTGAAACCCCAAGTCTCTGCATACACAGCAACCTTCCATGAAATTACCTGTTGAAATTATTCAAATTAATCAGCTATTAAACAAATAAAGTTAATTACAAATAAACAATTCCATGTCAAAACACCAAAATATCAGGTTATACAGCACTAATCAATTTCTTCATTAAACAGAAGTCCCAGGGACGCCTATAAATCAAAATTGAAGTTACTTTCACTTATTAAATTATTTACCTAAATTGAATACTCTTAAACTTAAATTAATTAAAGTTAATTAGATCCATATATATATATATATATATATGCATACACATATATATATATATATATATATAGAAATTTTCATAAGCACTTTGTTATTTGTGATATCACACTGGACAGAAGCACAAACATACAAACTTATTTGTGACATCACATTAACATGAAATTTAGACAAATGCACAGACATAAAGACATATATAAAGAAAAAAATACAGTTGTGTGCACACTAAAGAGAGATCTCTTTATCCCAGCCGGAAGGAATGACACTTAAGTTGTGAAATATTTTGAAGGACTCTTTTAAATGAATCATTCCATACCTTCATCTTGGTCCTCTTGATTTTGTGCTTTTTTATATTAATCTTGATTCCTCAACAACTTCATCTTGATCCTTTTGATTTGGTACCTGCTTTATTAATCTAGATGGTATCCATATTTGGGAGGATTCGAGCTTTGGAAAAACACAAAGATTCTCTCCCCAAATTAATACTGGGTCTGGACCCTTCCATGTACCTGAAAGAACATCCTTCCAGTAAACCAAAGGTTTATGTTGTTGGTGTGGGTTCCAGTGTCTGTCTCCAGCCGAATATCCATTAGAATATAAAGTTAAGAAATTTAGGGTAAACAGGGCAACTGCCAATCTGTTCTTTGGATTTTTCTAGTTTCCTTCTTTTTTTTTTTTTTTTTTTTGGGTACTGGGGATTGAACTCAGGGGCACTCGACCACTGGATCACATCCCCAGCCCTTTTTTTTGTATTTTATTAGAGACAGGGTCTTACTGAGTTACTAAGTGCCTCGCCATTGCTGAGGCTGGCTTTGAACTCGAGATCCTCCTGCCTCAGCCTCCCAAAGTGCTGGGATTACAGGCGTGCGCCACCGCGCCCGGCTTCTAGTTTCCTTCTTTTTGCTTTAATAACATATATTTGAGTGTCGAATTTGCTCATTCAATTATTCCTTGTCCCTGAGGATTGTATGCGATACCTGTTTTGTGGATTATATTGAATTTTGTACAAAATTGTTTGAAGGATGTGGATGTATATGCAAGGCCATTATCTGTTTTAAGCATTTTGGGGCTGCCCAATGCAGCAAAAGCTTGCAGACAATGAGATGCAACATCTTTAACTTTTTCTCCAGAATGTAAGGAAGCAAAAATCATGCCTGAGCATGTAACTATGGTGATATGAATAAATCACAATTTTCCAAAACATGGCTCATGAGTGACATCCATCTGCCACAAATGATTGGGAATCAAACCTCGTGGGTTAACCCCATAATGTGGATTGGGCAAATGTGTCACACAAGATAGACAATCCTTCACAATTCTACGAACTTGCTTTTTTGTGATTTTAAACATTTGTCTTAAAGTAGTGCTATTGACATGGAACTGGGAATGAAACAAGGTAGCTTGTTGGACTGTAGTAAATATAAAAATTGTTTTAGTGAGGGCATCAGCCTTTTGATTACATTCACAGGGAGGACCAGGCAGATTAGTATGAGCTCTGATATGTCCAATAAATAAAGGTTCTTTACGTTCCCATAGGAGATTTTGAATTTGAGAAAACAATTTAAAGTCTGGAGTATGTGGTGCTATTGGACCTGCTAGCTCCAATTTAGGGACAGCATGTACAATATAGTGGCTGTCTGAAAAAATATTCATAGGCTGTTCTTTAAAATTTTCTACAGCTATTGCAATAGCTTTGAGTTCCACTAATTGGGCTGATTTCTGACCAGTAATATGAATCATATTTTCATTTTGAGTGACTACTGCAGTAGTACTGTTAGAGGACCCATCTAATGCCTTAGGAATAGGTTGATTTTTTATTACCTGTGGAAATATAATGGGATGATTGATACAAAAAGATAATATATGAGACTTAGGAAGATGATTATCAAAAATTGCAGAAGTAGAGCATCTAGCTATAGTCCAATCATTATCACTGAAGCACAAATATTCAACCTGTGATGATGCATAAGGAGTAATAATAGTAGCAGGATGAATTCCAAATATTTTAGTAGAGGTTTTAAGTCCTTGAAGAATAAGTTTAGCCACCATGGAGGTATAAGACTCAATTGTACTTTTAGGAGAGACAGGCAAATGTATCCATAATATAGGTCCCTGTTGCCAAAATACTCCTGTGGGTGTATATTGTGAAGAAATAATAATCAATATTAGCGGTTAAGCAAAATCAAATCTATTACAATGGGATCTTTCAATGGCCTGTTCTACCAATTTTAAAGCTTCCATAGCATCAGGATTCAATGTTCATGGTGAAGATGGATTTGGGTCTCTGTGAAGGATATCAAATAAGGGTTTTAATGTTCCAGTAGTAAGGCTTAGTGTAGGGCAAAGCCAATCAATGTCTCCCAGTAGTTTTTGGAAATCATTGAGGGTGGTCAAATATTCTTTATTTATTAAAATTTTTGGGTTCTAACAAAGGTATTCATGATTTTAAATTCTAAATATAATATGGGTTATCTGCTTTGTACTTTTTCTTCTGCTATATATATAATCCATATTTTTTTAAATTTTCTGTCATGTCACTGAATATATTAAATAAGATTTTTTGATTAGGGTGGCAAGTAAAACATCATCCATGTAGTGTAGACACATGGGGTTTGGATATTTATTTTTAATGGGTTGGATAGCTTTGTCCACTTATTTGACATATTGTAGGGCTATTAGCCATTCCCTGCAGTAGCACTTTCCATTGATATCTTTTATCAGGGCCATTGTTATTGATAAAAGGAACTGAAAAAAACAAACCTGGGGTCATCCAGAGGATGTAGGGGAAAGGAAAAGAAACAATCCTTTATATCAAGAGTTATAAGATGGAAATTTTTTTGGAATAGCTACAGGATTAGGAAGTCCAGGTTGGGTAGGGTCCATAATTTGCATGGTTTTGTTAATTTCTCTAAGGTCTTGCAATAATCTCCATTTTCCAGATTTTTTCTTGATTACAAATATGACAGAATTCCAGGGAGAGGTGGAAGGCTCGATGTGTCCTGCTTCTAATTGTTCTTTAATTAATAGGTGGGCCGCTTGTAATTTTTCTTTAGATAAGGGCCACTGAGGGACTCAAACTGGCTTATCAGAAAGCCATGGTATTTTTAAAATTGTTTCCTCAGTAGCCCCTAGAAATAATATCCTTTGCCTTTCTTATGATTTTTATTTTTAACACCTGCAAGCTTGGTTGCTAGGTGTAGCCCCATTTGATGTAGAATATCTCTTCCCCATAGGGTAACTGGAAAGCTGTTCAAAACATAAGGTTGGAATGTTCCTTTATGCCCTTCATTATCTTCCCAATTTAAGATTACAGCACTTTGTGTTGGGGTGTTAGTATAACCCAAACCTCTTAAACTGGTTGAGGCTTTCTACAGAGGCCAGTGTTTGGGCCATTGTTGTAGATTTATGATGGAAGAGTCAGCCCCAATATCAGTCAGCCCCTCCATCTCTATACCTTGAATTTATATTTTGCACATAGGCCTCTGTGAACAATCCTGAACCCAGCAAGCCATAGGTCCTGAGCCAGTGGAACCAAATCCTCTATTGTTCCTTTTCTGTGGCATACTCTTGAAAGAGTTGTAGAAACTGGGAAGGAGAAGCAGCTGAGCAATTTTGTATCCTTGATTTACAGAGATAATGCCTCTAGGTGAACTAAGCATTATTTTTATCTGTCCTTTGTAATCAGAGTCAATAACACCTGGTGTTACTTGAAAGCCTAATAAGCTTTTAGAACTTCACCCGAGGATAATTCCTACAGTTCCTGAGGGAAGAGGTCCCCTGACTCCTGTGGGAATCAGTTGAACCGCCATTTCAGGTGTTAGCACTATTCGGGCAGTCAAACAGAGGTGTAGTCCTGCACTTCCTCTTGTCCCTCTGACAAGGGAGTTAATGGGTAGGAGGGATTGTGACAAGGAATCATCTGGATTTGAGGACATTCCTCCTCTAATCCCTCCTACATTTGTGGGCCCTGGGGCATTGGACCCCATGCCCCATTTTTTGAATTCCTGGATAAAATATTTCCATAAAGGTCAAATTTTGAATGGAATTTATTGGCCCAATGATTACCCTTTTTACACCTGGGGCAGCAGCCTGGGGCACGGTATGAGCGTGATCTTATCTCTCTTGCGGGATATTGCCTAGAATGTCCTGGTTGATTATGATAATTTTGTCTGGAATATCCTGATTGATTTCTAGGTTGAGCCTTTGTGAAATTTTGAGGGGAAGAACTTCTCATTGCTGCAGCAATCACATTGCCAGTTACAAAGGCATCATTGATATTATTACATAATCTGATATAAGTTGATAAGTCTTTTTTATTTTTCCACAGCCTTATTGCATCCTGGCAATATTTATTAGCGTTCTCATATGCTGATTGGACTACTAGGGGCATTGCTTGCTCAACTTCCCTGAAAATTTTACCCGCCTTTCTTAAGAGTCTATTTGCAAAATCAGCATATGGTTCATTGGGACCCGTATAACTTTTGATAGGCTGCCCTGCAAATCACCTGTTCCTGATAAGGTCTTCCAGGCTCTAACAGCGGCTGTGTAAATCTAGGCATACACACCAGGGTCATATGTTAGTTGGATTTGTAGTTCAGCAAACTGTCCTTCACCTGTTAGCATATCTATATTACGTTCTGGGAAACCTGCTGCAGCATTTCTCTTTGCTGCTTCTAAACAAAGTTCCTGGAATTGAGTCTTCCAGATTAGGCATTGTCCCCCACTCAGTACCACTTTGCATAACCCCTTCCAGTCTGAGGGGGTTAAGGTTAGAGTGTCAAGGGCCTCCAGCAAACTCACCGTGAACGGAGCTTGAGGCCCATAGGTCATTATCGCCTTTTAAATTTTTTTAATTGTTTTAAATTCAAGAGATTGCTGATACCTTTGCCCATTTTCATTTTCGAATATTGGCAGGTCCCAATGTTCCTGTGGTTTTTGGCATTTGAGGGTGCATAAGCACTCAGAAAGGCCGTTAATCTCTGCCTCAAGGGCACGCATACACCCAGAAATACTCCACATAGTTTCTGTGAGGGATTCCACCCATGAGGGCACAAAATATTCCTCTGCTTGATGGTCCTTTCTCCTTTTTTAATTTCTTTTTGTTCTTTTTATTGGAGACTGTGCTCCCAGAAACACTTTTTGATTCCTCCTCACTGTTACTCTCATTATTCTTAACCAGCTTAGTGGAGGAGGCTGTGCTTTCATGGTTATTAGGATCCTTCTTACTACTATCACTTTTACTGGTATCCTGAGTTTCAGCTTCTAAGGAGATTACGTACTCTTTGGCTAATTTCAATAAGTTTTTGATGGCTTTTGCAGCTCTTCTTTTTTTTTTTTTTTTTTTTTGAATTTATGCCACTACTCTCCTTACTGGTCTTAACTGACTCAGAGGCTATGCTTTCTTAATCACTTTCCTCACTATCCACTGAGTCAGCGAAATCGAAAAACTCATCCATGGCTTTTATTATCTGTTATATTGTTATTTTTGCACCCATTTCATAAATTTCTTATTTCTTACCTGCCAGCCAAATTCCCCATACGGGCCACCACTTGTAGCTGCCTGATGCTGTCGCTTGCAGGTACAATGCCGGGGCTCTTACAGCCCTGCACATTGAACTTCACATGGAGGATACAGGGATATGCTCAGAGGAGCATCCTGGGTTCCTTAATCCTAGGGAGACACTCACCCTCTCCACCCAGCATCCAGATTGCTCCTTTTCAGATGAAATATGGAAAAAAAATCTCCTATAAAATCAATGTAAAAGGAACACAGAAATGAGACAATTTCTCTGGTAACACAGTCCACATTATCTTATGTATAAACATGCCACAATTTCCAAATCCTGAAGTGAACAATATTCATGTATTTCTGCTCAATTAGGTCATTGCTTAGACTCTGAGTTTGAGTGGAATAACTTAAAATAACACCCACTTAAAACTGTGGCCTGCCCACCCCAGAGCTTGTTCAGAAATAAAAGAAGCAAATTTTTACTTCCTTTGACCATGGTACAGTTGAGCAGTTGAGCAGTGCTGCACCCAGAAACTGACAGCGCCTCACATTTGTCTACAGCTTTACCCAAAATAAGTGATTACATTTGTACTGACAGGTCAGAAGACAGGCTCCTGTGGTGCTCTAACCATCACACCCCTGTGCAGCTGACCTCCTGAGCAGTGAATTCTGCTTTTTCTAGAAATCCCTCTCCTAGGGATTTTGGAACTTACGTAGCTGGTATCAGGGACAGTGCTAGTACAGTGGGCAGATACAGCACTTAGGGCTGTGGTGTCTGCCTCTTCTTTGATATCCCTATTACTAATTTATTTTGGAGTCTACTATTTGGTTCAGTTAATCAGCAGATCTGCTGAAATCCTACTATGCTATAGCCCCTGAACAAGGGGTTAGAGACAGATCATTCATTGGGTGCCATCCTGTCCCCAAACAGCACCCAGCTGTGCTGAAGTGCCCTGACCTCAAGCATCCCTAGTATGCTTGAGTTATTTTGCAAAAGCTGTGGTAATCCCAGGTGTCCTCATTTCCCACTGTTTACTCTCTGCCCTAGGCTCCTCCTCGCAGCTCTATGCTCAACAGGAGCCCACTGTGTGATCTCCAGAGGGGAACCTGACCTCATGCCAAACCCACTGGCCTCTCATCTGGTGTAGAAAAGAGTATGAGACCTCATTCCTACCTACATACTTGCCAGGGGGCCTGGAGCTTCCAGAACTCTTGTCTCTCCTGCTGCCCTGATGACCAAGGCAGTCTCCCACCAGGGCTGGTCCTGCTCTTCAGTCTGTGCAGAATGTTGCAGGGCCTCAACTCCAAGAGCACCTCCTTAGAGTGGCCTTCTCAGTGCTACTGCTCAGCTGTTCCTACCTGTTCTTGTAAGAGCTTTAATGAAGAAGTAGCTCTGAGATGGCAGCTGGCTGAGAGCCAAGAGGTGGCGCTTACTTGTTTGTCAGAAGCAAGGCTTTGTTTACTACAACTTACACCTGACTTTTATAGTAGCTCGTGGGCACTGCGTGCTGTAGCATTAAGTTGAGCTTGTGATGAGACACGTGTATGCCTGTTAAGAGAACTAATGCACCTGTGATGGGTAAAGAGTATTTAACCAGACTGGGGGCATCAGAGAGAGGGAGAAGATAGAAGAAGAAGAAGAAAGAATAAAGGAACCACCCAGTCTGCCTCCGATTTTTTCCAGTGGTGTCGTTGCTGCAGGCAGCAACATGCTCTGATTCACTACAAAACTTCTGAGCATATATTAGAGCTTGTTTTTTAATTAGTAACTGAAGTAACATTTTCTTTTAATAGTAACTATAGAGTAAAGGAATTTGCATATTTTAATGCTTAAAGCAAGTAAATACCAAGCTGCTATCCCACAAAAAAGGAATAGTGAGCACATTTGTAGGGTGAATGTTTCCTGATAATGGGTCTTGTGTTTCACCTTTTCTGTGAAGAAATGAGCATTGTTTCTACAATTTGTTAGAAACAGAGGAGCCTGTGATCCTGACTCTTCTTCATGGGCAATGATTCTACTCCTGGTGGGCTCCTGGCCAGGAAGTTTTTACTCTCAGTGCTTGTCCATAAGGCAGCTATCAAAATAAAATTCCACTTTTAATCATAAGCTCTCTTTTACAATTTTATTATTGTTTACCAATGAAATATGAGGCACGATTTTAAGTTAATAATTGTAAAATTGGCAACAAGCTTTTAATTGCTATTATTTTTTCTTATTATTCTTGATAATCCAGAGGGAGAACCTTTCAGATAAAAGAGTACAAACATATAAAGCAGAGAATCTCATGCGAAGACGAGATATAGAAAGTAGTACGACCCAGGAGAAATGTCACCATCACAGTTTACGTGTATTTTGGAGAATGCATGAAAGCAAAAAATTCAAGTGCCCAACTGAGATGTTATAAAGAGAAAAACAGAAGCTTTAAGAAATACTGATATGAATTCCCAACTGAAGGCCTGGTGTGGAAAATATTATCTAGGAAAAGGAAAATAACTCATGTTCATATTGCTGTGATTTATTCACTCTGAACAATTAACACAAAATTTTTTTTTTTGTTTACTTAAATAATTAAATATGAATAGGATTAATGTATAAATATGTGAACTATAAATAATAAATGTAACAAAGTGTGGGGAGCCACCCTGAATGAACATGCCTTTAAGTCCTGAAGCAAGCAAGACTTTTTGAACAATTATTGCATTCCCCAGTAACTTGGGCTTTCCCTCCACTTGGAGAATAAGTCATGTCAAGGAGTATGTTGCCCTGTGGGGTTTAGTTAAACTCACATATTCCTTTGTAATACTACCCCTTTGGCCCTTTTTCAGATAGTATGTTCTACAAAACAGTGTCCCCCAATAATAGGCCACTTCAGAAGGTGTGCACCCTCTCTCTCATCAGGCTCTGTGACTTTCTCTTGCCCCTTTTGTGGAAGCCTGAGGCTAAGAGCTTATAAAAAGGTATTCCATGTCTATGTGGTATTTTGCATGACCCCAAATTCACACAAAGTGACTTAGTTCAGTTGCCCACGCTGGACCAGGGCAGCAGATTGGCACCTGAACAAGAGGCACTCATTGTGTATTTGGTGGGATGACTTTGGTTAAGTGCACTTAGAAAAATAAGAGTAACTTGATTTAGGTTGTGAATGAAAAACAGATTGCAGATGGAGAGTGAGGTACACTAATCATAACATGGGCAACTCATCATCTTCAGAGATAGAAATCTACTTAATGATCCTGGAGACTTTAATTAACCTTAGTGGAAAACAAATCAAAAGAGCCCAGGTAACTCAATATCTAAAAATATTCAATGATGTTTTTCATGATTTTGTGAGGAAGAATCACCAAATTTGCATACTTGGGAGAGGCTAGGTATAAAGCTGTTTAAAGATTGTCACTTTGCTAAAATACCTAGAAGTACAATAGAAAACATTCAGAAAGTCTGGACTGCCTTAGAATTATGTCCCTTTCACTGACTGATAGGAGGACCAGTGATCGTCCAAGGAATTGTTGGAAGGGCTGCAGAATGCAATTAGGACCCCTGAACAAGACAGACAGACTTGTGTAGCTCCAAAACAAATTTGTCTATAGCCAGAATAAGGTGGAGTCAAGTCATGCTTCCTAAACCTCACACAGAAAGCCTCTGGGCAAGACTTAAAACTACTCAAATTATAGCAGATAGGGGAAAAGAGAGTGATTCACGAGCATGCCAACAAAACTCATTGATAGGGGTGTGTGCTAAAAAGGAAACCAGCCCGGGTTGACTTTCAGGATGGAAAATCCAAGATAGAAGGGAGGAAACCGCAGAGGAAAATTCCTAAGAGACCAGGATTCCAAGTTCAATGGAAAAGTGAACTGGAAGTGGGTTTGGGTAATCTGTTGTTGGATGACCCTGCTTCCACCATTCAGATACAGCTGATCCCCTCTGGGAGAACCAGGTAAAGTCTCACCACTCCAATATGGCCTCTGGGCTGCATTGGAGAAAGGGAAGACGGTACAGGTTTCCAGCTTTTTCCAGTTTTTGAGTAGGTAGATGAACAAAACCAGCGTGTTCAATTCACGCTGTGGTTCCTTTTAAAAGTATGAAGGAGCTGAAAAATGCTTGATTTGTTGCAGCCTAAGGCAACGATACCAAGAGAAAGAAATTGGAGGCAGACTGGGAATTAGGTTTCAAATCTTCTCTCTATCTTTTCTCCCCTCTCTGCCTTTAAATACTCTTCAGCAGCAGGTTGCTTGAATTCTTACTAATTCTTAAGGTAGTGAGATGGCCCTCAGCCAGCTTAAGACCCTCATGATTGGATTCAAATGCTTTTGTTCAGAACTTGCTTGAATTAATCTGTAGTAAGCCATTACCAGAGGTTATGCTAGACAAAGTGTTTTGGAGGTGAATTTTTATAACGGAGATCGAACTGGACAGATTTTTCACTGAACAAGCGGGGAGCAATCACAGGCATGGTTTTCAGGCTCCTTTAGAGATGTTAACTGGAAGCAGATCATTTGCAGATTTAGAAAAAAATTACATTATGATTTGCCGTGGCAGGAGAGCATGGAGAGAAATACCAAATAAAGGTGAAAAAAAAATTGTAGATTTCATTAGATTCTGCAGGGACTAGAGGAAAACTTCTCAGATTTTGTGACACATCTTTACCAGGTGATGAATAGGACCATTGGTGACTTAAATGCTTCTGAGGTTTTGGGCAAACAATTTGCTTTTGAAAATGCCAATAAAGTCTGCCAGGAAATCATCTGACCCCAACGGAAAAAAGAAACTGTTTCTGAATTTATTTGCCTTTGCTCTGACTTGGGTGTGATGCAATTACAAGGTTTGCCATCACTGAGGCTTAAAGCAAGGTTTGCAGCCTCCATCTAGGAGAAGCTATTCTTGCAGTCAATGTTTTGACTGTGGTAAGGGGACTGCATGCAGATCACTGCCTAGCTGAGGGGTGAGGATACACTTGGTTTGCGCAGCCACCATTGGAGAGGTAGCCACGTGATGTTGGGAGCCTCAGGCGGGCTTGGCAGAACTGGCCAGCCACCTTTTGTGGCTTTCATTTGCCTTCACTGCCCTGGCCTGCTAAATGGTAGAGAAGTTGCAGTTTACACGGGAAGAGAAGCCACGGGCTCACAGTCAGATGTCATCAAGCCTAGCCCAACTAACCTGGCATTATTATATTTCTGGGATGTTTCCACCAGGGGGGCTGAGAGCTTGAGACTCTGACCAGCCATGGCACAAATTTTAACTCCTGAAATTGGCCCACAGCTTGTCCCTATGGGGATCCATGGCCAGCTACTGCCAAATACCATAGGTCTACTGTTGGGACTCAGCAATTTAACTCAGAGAAGAATTAAAGTACTGCCAGGTGTTATTGATCCAAATTATGAAAGAGAGATTTACATTACAGTTCCAACAAATTGTGCTCTTCAGCTTTCTGCAGGAGAGAGATGTGTCAACACAATTAATATTCATGGCTTGTCACTCCAGGAATGGCCCAGGTGAAATTTCAAAGTCCAGGTTCCCCTGACCAGGCAGGAATGGGCTCAATTGGTTAGAGAGGAGCGCCCTCTATTGGATGTTAAAGTCAACCATAAACATTTCAGAGAGGTGTGCTTCACAGGGAAGAGACAAGTCAGTTATTTGTAGCAGCTGCTAGCTTAGAAGGGATTGGCTAAATTTCTCAACCTGCACAGAGTGCTCAATATCTTTGGTGAGAGGAAAAAATGGTAACTCTGGAATCTTTAAGCCCTATATCTTAGATATTTTGCCAATAAATTTATGATTGAGATATTCTAAGCAGCCTGGGTTTGTTATTAATAACTCCAAACTGCACTGTGTCACCTCAGGGAACTAATCAAAAACTTATTTCTCCTAGATAATTTGAAAGCAATTCACATGCAGGGTATTTACATATAACCCAGTCTTCCAAGCAAAGACCAGTTAATTCACCCAGCCAAAAATTTTGGAAGATGTACTGACTTTATTCCCAGCCCAAAAAACAGCAGAAAAGATTAACTGGATTACAGAAGAGCCAATGCGAGGAGAAAATTAAAATTGCCTTCTGTTGTTTTAGGAACAACGACAGACTGGCTATATAAAAACTACTTAGTCTTTGGAATACACCATTTTTGTAATTAAGGAAAAATCTGTGAAATACAGATTGTTGCAAGATCTTAGGGCAATTAATCATGTTGTTGAGCCGATGGGAGCTTTACAACCAGGACTTCCTTCTCCCACAGTCATTTATTTAGATTATCATTTAATGGTGATAGGTCTGAAAGATTGTTTTTTCAATATACATTTGCATCCCAATGACTGGAAAAAAATTACCTTTAGTTAAAAAAAAAAATGGCCTTAATGTAGAACACCAAAAAAGCACCATCCAAATAAAAAATTACTGACAGAAAAAAAAATATTCCATCTCCAACCCCTTTTCCAACTTGGTGGACTCACATTTGGCTGAATGTAATTTGTGGTTGCCTCACACAACCACTAAAAATTTAAATTATAAATGTCAGTCATTCCCAGATGACATGAACACAGTTCTTTCTGGTGGCATGTTCCAAGAAGCATAATACAGCCAGGGCCCCCTGCAGAGTCTTCCCTAGGGTGGGGTACAAGACAGCTCACTGGGGGTCACTTAAATCTCATTCATACAGCAGATCAGAACCCAGGTTTTCTGCTGGAGGCTGCCCCCTCTACTCCTCCCAGAGTACTCAGGGTACAGGCAGAGTAATACACGGCTACCCATGACAGGAAGAGAAGCCCTCTTTGGTACACACCTGGGTGACTCTGAGGCCAAGTGTTCCAAGGCCTCACAAAAAATGGGGAGATGCCCTCTGCACTGCACACACCTGGGTGACTCCAGGAAAAAGACTACCAAGGCTCCATAGCACAGGGTGAGTGATAAGAATGCCTCCTAAGAAACCTGTGAAAAAGCAAAGAAAAGGACAAACACACAAACAGTGTAGAAGCAGGCAGGGAAGTGGCTGCTCCTTTTTGCTACGGCATTTATTAACCCCTAAAAAGTTACATATTTTCTTTTACGATGACTACATTTTTACTAGTATTCATTTAACCCCAAATGCTCATGAACTGAGACAAAGTTCAGGTTAATACAAACACAGAGCCCTTTTCTCTAAAGATATTACCATGGAAACCAGATAGTGCACCTGCATAGTTATCCTAATAGCTTCAAAGGAAAACAGCTGGGCCTTCCAAGCCTGAGGAACAAGGTCTCCTCGAGAAGAACATTGGTATAGGAGCCATGCATTCTGTGCTTTTGCATAGGAGTTTCCCAGTTGCCAGGTATTCCCTGTCTTGCACAGAAACTCCCTAGCCACCAGGCATTCTGCGCCTTTGCATAGAAACTTTCCAATCGACAAGCATGCCACAATCACAAAGTTAGTCAGAGAAGCCAATCCCAAACAGAATTTCTACGGCTCCCCCCCCCCCCTTTTTTTTTTTTCTTAAAGGTTTTTCAGATGAATAATATCTGTTTTCCTTTTAATGCTGGTGAGGGCAAAAAACACGGTAGGCATAGGAAACAGCAAGCATAACATAACAATCTTAATATTAGTAGACATTGGTTGCCGCCTGCAGCTATCACCACGTGCTGCAACGATACCACAGGAAAGAATTTGGAAGCAGACTGGAAAATGAATAGGCTCTTTATTCTTGCTTCTTCTAACTTCTCTCTCAGACTCCAACAACCTCTCCAACTCCAACCACCCTCTCTAGCCAACCTCACCTGGTTAAATACTTTTTGCCTTAACAAGTATACACGTGTCAACAGTTCAAACTTACAGGTGCGTCAAATAGTGTTCATGGGCATAGAAAGATTCTTAGATAAATGTATGACTATCAGGTGAAAATATTGAAACACCTCTTATGACTCTCAGCTAGCCGCCATCTTAGCTATCTCCTTAATAGGGCTTTTACAGACATCCAACTATGAATTATTGTTTTACCCAGATGAAACTGGGTAACAACAAACTTAGCCAACCCAGCAAGTCTAAAGCTTTATCATCTTTTTAAACCTTATTAAGGATATTTCTACAGTAATCTAACTCCTTGGAAATAGAATTAAATTATCACTTAAATTGAAGCATATAATTAAGCTCCTGACTTTTTTTTTTTTTTTTTTTTTTTTTTTTTTTTTTTTTTGGTACTTGGGGATTTCTAACTCAGGGCACTCTACCAGTGGGCCACATCACCAGCCATTTTTTTTTTTTTTTATTATATATATATATATACTTTTTTTGTATTTTATTAGAGACAGGGTCTCACTGAGTTGCCAAATGCCTCACCATCACTGAGTCTGGCTTTGAACTTTTGATCCTCCTGTCTCAGCCTCCCAAGGCTAGGATTACAGGCATGCACCACCATGCCCAGCTTAAACTCCTGACATTCTGTATGGCATAAAATAAGAGGTAATCAATTGCAGCATAATTCATAAGAATGTCTTGTCGATGTTGTTTTTTGTCTTCATTTAACATATTAATGACCATAGAGGTATGATTTTTTTTTTTTTTTTTTTTTTTACGATAGCATAGGGCCAGTTTCATAGTGGTTTACAAAGCCCTGGCAGCCACTCCAGGACAACCACTAAGGAAAAATGTCCAGGTGTGAAATTCTGCATGAGAGTGAAGGCTCGTTGAATCAGCAGGGGTTTTTTTTTTGTTTGTTTTTTTTGTTGTTCTTTTTTAAAATATTTATTTATTTATTTATTAGTTGTACACAATGCCTTTATTTTTACGTGGTACTGAGGATCAAACCCGGGCTGCACACGTGCTAGGTGAGCACTCTACCACTGAGCCACACCCCAGCCCCTCATCACAGTTTTTATAAAGGGGAATAGACCTTTTAT
Organism: Tamias sibiricus; assembly: GCA_025594165.1. NCBI lineage: Eukaryota > Metazoa > Chordata > Mammalia > Rodentia > Sciuridae > Tamias > Tamias sibiricus. The sequence continues at coordinate 3,070,823 of CM046667.1, read as the reverse complement.
GAATATGTTGCCCAGGACAGTGGCCTATTAAATCCTGTGGGGATGGTAAGAACATAGTTAGCCTGTTAAGACAACAATGGTATCATGTGACATTCTTGAATGTATATAACAATTTCAGCCAAGCAAACCCAGGTATCATCCTGGGTTCTAGAAGACAAGGAGTCTGACTGTACTAAATTTCCACAGCTGTAGTACAACCAAAGCATTAACAGAGTTTTGTGTTTAGCAATCGAAAGCAGTTACTGTTTTTTGTTGTTCATTCAAAACCCTATTTGAGCTAACAGCAGTTGAGCTGAGGCTTTTGATGATTTTATATTCCCCCAAGTCACTGGAAGTCTTGCAGCTTGGGGTGCTCTTTTATTGTTTCTTCTCTTTTCAGGAGGGTGATCATTGTCCTCTCTTTTTGTGTGACTCTCATCATCCAGGATCAAATGGGACATGAGGATCAGGATTTGATGCCAAGTCATGATTGGCAGGACTGAGCTGTTTTAATAAACATTGCAGTGGAGCCTTTTTCCCATGTGATAATGGGCTTATAATCTTGTCATCATGGGTCTTGTGGAACACTATATATTACATAAAATTTTTGATAATTGCTGTTGGGAACAAAATGTCTATCCAAAGCAAATAAACAATTGTGAGTATAAAACTTTGTGTTGCATTTTGAGCACATTACCTGTTAATAGAACAAATTTAATGCATTATTAATATGAGAGGCTAGAGGGTGATGCCCTCCCCACCACACACATCTGAATTACCCTGAAGCAGTGTATCCAGCTTTCACAGCAGAGAAAGATGCCCTCTCCATAGCACACACCTGAGTGACCCGGCACTGAGTGGGGGCTGGCAGAAGTTGGTAAAAACCCACAAGAGGGGGCATGATCTTGGATGGCCACCAAGGCCATGAAGAAAAGGAATATGAGTGGGGAGAACTGAGGAGACTCTGAGATCAGGCAGTGCATGCAAGAATAAAACAGTGTAGAGTAGATCCAGGCATTTCAGGGAGGTAGTAATGAAGAAAGTTCATAAGGCCCAGGAGCACATGGTCATCAGTGCAATTTTTTCCAGCTCGTCAATCATTAAGAGACTTCAGGTGCAGTGGTGGCCAGGCCTCGTTGGTAGAATGACACCAGCAGAGAACAAGATGGACCACTAGATGTTTAGAGCAACATGCAAGACCGCCTTGCATCACAGGGGAAGCAATGGAAAGCAAGATTCCTGGAAATATTTTGGCTGTAGGGTCGAGAGGGGTATTGCCTTCATGAGGGCTGACAACCTCCGAGGTGCTGCAACTACTGTGGACTTCACATGGGTCATAAAATCTGGGTAAGAAGGTTGCAGGTCTAAAGTGCCTGCAAACCTTGAAACCAGTGTTTAAACCAGTGCTACTGTATTCCCATCAGAGACTCTGCTGTATAATGTTAAAACAAGAATTACTGACCAGGATCTGAGAACTTTTTCCAGTGGAGGCTCCATTAGTGATGTAGGACAGATGTGCTGGGACACCTGAGGAATTTTTATGGAGCAGATTTATTTGCTGCAGCGTTCAGAAGGATATCACCTAAAACTTTCTGGACCTCAAATTTGGAAGTTTGCTCATCTGTACCCCAAGTGGGAGGAGGATAGAAGTTTAAACTTTTTATAGGAGTCTACATAAAGGTGTTTCTTTCTTTTTTTTTTTTTTCTTTCTTTTTTTTAGTTCACATAAAGCGCTTTGTGTTCCATTTGTAAGATTAGTCAAAGGTCTTCCAATCTTTACAACAAAAGCAGAAGCAACATTAAAAAGTGCGCCTTCTAACACACATGGAGTTTTGAAAAAAAAAAAAAAAAAAAAAAAAAAGTAAAATCTGTTTGAAGAAAATTATGGTGAGGTTCTCTGGGGAAGCTTATTTAAAATACTTAGGTGGAGAAGGGAGCATCACTACATTAAGACATCAGACTGGAACCCTTCTTACCTGATCTTTGGTAACACACTGTGCATGAAGAAAATCATCACACAATTTTTCCCAGGGCTACTAAGGTACCCTAAACACAGAGAAATCAAGCCTGGGTTTTTGAACACATTCCACTTAAGTAATAATCATGGAAAAAACCATAAGTTGGGTGTCAGTTCTTAAAATTCACTCTTTTAAAAGAGCACCTGCCTCGCATGCATAATGCAGGATTGGGTACCTGACACCATACAAAGGAAAGAAAAATCAACTCAATTAAGTACATGGCACAATATATTTTAAGAAGGTGACTCTCCAAACAATACATACAATGCTCTTTAATGTGACTACATGCAACACAAAAAATGAGGCTCAGAGCAACCACTAGTGACAGAGTACTGTTCCCTCAATCTTCAACAGAACAATGAAGCATGAAGAGGCCAGCTGCAAGGCACAAAAGGGAACATGACAATGGTCCCAGCTGCTAGGAAGCTGAAACAGAGGAAAGTTCAAGGCCAGCTTCAACCCATCAAAATAATAATAATAATAATAATAATAAAAACAACAATTATTATTATTAAAAGGGCCACAGCAAAGACTAGGGGTGGAGTATTCATTGGTGATATCTGAAGAAATGAAGGGAGCAAAGGAAAAAGGAAGAAGACATTTTACAAATCTGTACATAAGGCTTGAGTGGAGAGAGGCCTAAAGTAACATATACAATGTGTAATGAAACACTGGAAAGACACAAAAGACTAAAGTTGTGAAGTCATAAAATAACAACTGATTTGTGAGAAGGAATAGTTGGCAGCAATTTGTGAAAAAAATCATAGAAATCAATAGTGGCAATGCACAGTGAGGATTGAAAAACTGTACTTGGGAGGGTACGTACAGGAAAGGGTGACTTGTTCCTGTACATACATGTGCACAGGAGTATGAATGTGCATGTGTGGATGGCAAAACTTTCCCTTCCCAGGTTTTACCTTATGTAATTTTATTTGGTGCTCTAGTAAACACTCACATGAGCACCATGCCATGTTTGATAGCCTCTGTGACTCTGCTAAGGTTCTTAGCTGGTGCCTGGTGCAAAGAAAGAAACATTAAATTATTTGTAGGGAAAAAAGCACTCTCATAATACTTATTGTGATTAAAGTTCTTTTTATTAGGAGATTTTAATAGAAATAGTTTGTTCCCTTAAATGCTTAAATAGTTCTTCCACTACAGTTCTCAACAGAAATTATCTAAAATAAACTTTTTTCAAGTAGACTTCAGTTTAGTTCAACTGGACCCAAAAAAAAAAAAAAAAAAATTGAAGCATAGGGTTTAAATAAATGTTCTTATGATGATTGGTATCATTCTAGAATCTTAAAACTTGAAGAACCTTAATAGACATAAACACATGAAGAAGTAATTCTTGTTTCTGAATTAGTTAACACCTGGAAACTATACACAAATGAGGCACATTTTGCTTTATATCAGGATTTCAAGAAACATCTAGAGACAGACATGCTGGCATACGTCTGTTATCCTAGTGGCTATAGCATGAGAATGGCAAGTTAAAGCCATCCTCAGCAACATAGTGAGGCTCTTGGGAAAACTGAGAAATATCCTCTATCAAAACAAAAAAATAAAAAGACCTAGTGATGAGTCTCAGTGCTCAGCCACTCCAGATAAGGTGATGATGATGATGATGATAACAATAATAATGTTCCTTTTCATTTCCCCCTCCATTTTCTCACACTGGTAATTACATTTAGAAACTCTCACAACTTTTTTTTGACGCAACATATATGCATTATACTGTCATCTATAACTAATTAAAACAATTTTTTTTAAAAAAAAATTTATAAGATATATGAGAAAAAAATATCAGAATTATACATGGGCTTGGAAAAAGTTGTTTAATTAAAAGACTAAAGTTTCAAAATATAATTTATGTGCTAAGGCTTTAATGGAGACAATGGACAATATGGAAAAAACTGTACTTAAGGCAAGAAGAAAGAGGACAACTCTAAAAGGATTTAAATGCTTCAAGTAAAGGTTAACACATTTTAACTACAAATCTTGGAAACTATTCTATGTAATATACTTCTATGTACAAAATTATACTACATACTAGGTTTCACAGACACATACATGCACAGTGTATTTAAAATTATGGCTGGGTGCAGTGGTGCATGCCTGTAATCCAAGCCTTTGGGAGGCTGTGGCAGCAGGACCGCAAGTTCAAACCCAGCCTCAGTAATGGTGAGGGACTTAGCAACTCAGTGAGACCCTGACTCTAATATAAAGTACAAAAAAAAAAAAAAAAAAAAGGGGTGCTGGGGATGTTGTTGCCCAGTGCTCCAGAGTTCAAACCCTGATACAAAAAAAAAAAAAAAAAAAGATTATGTCATAATATGTAAGAGTTGACTAGAGATGCAAAACTGTTATATATTGGAAAATTTAACCTAACAATAAGTGAGATTTAACCCAGAGAAATATGTTCCTCTCTCATCTCCATGGTGATATAATCCTTAAGTCCACTTCTGTGTTCATTTTTATTAAGCCTGAATAGCCAAAGGAGAAATAAAGGCACACACTTTTTTCACACACCTACAGTGGGTTTCTCAAAAATAATGTTGCTTGC